>SCDS01000408.1:0-66670 GCA_004149465.1 Drosophila nigromelanica
GGAAACTACAAAAGCTAGAAAGCTGATCTTGGTCTCATTCAGTTCGTAAATATCATACGCAGAACAAGTTTATCATTTTTTTCGATAACTTGCTCCGTTTTATCAATATCGATAAAAATCGATAACAACCTTTCTTTTTCTTACGATAACTCAGAGACTATGAGAGCTAGAGGCAACAAATTAAATGCGTTCTGTTTGTGTAAGCCATACGCAGATTTTGGTATCTTCGGATTTTGGATACCTCCCCCCAATCGCCCCCAATACCGAGAAAACCATAAAAATCGCAAATCAAATACTACAGACCTGCAAATTGGTTTGTACATACATTTCTATGATCCTAATAAGTCCCGAAAATTTCCTAAAAATCATACGCTAAGTTTAGAATAAAATAAGGATTTAGTGTGTGTGTGTGTGTGTGTGAGTTTGTATATGTATGTATGAATGCAAACGGGCTGAAATGTTTATGAAGACAGATAGCGGGGTTCAGGGTATCTCCTAGTCGGGCGGCCCCGACTAGAGCCTTCTCACTTGTTTTATTTAAAGTTGAAAAATCCTCACCTGCCTCGTAGAATTCAGATCTTGAGCCACAAATATTTGAATATATTATATATCGGGTTAAAAATCAAGTGCATTCGGGTGTAAGCGACCGCGCAATTCCCTGTTCACAGAGTGGGAACGACTTACAACATTCGAAGACGGACTTGATGACCTTAATAATCTCAAAGAACTGACCTTCAAATTGTAATTTTAATGCGATTTCGACGATTTTGAAAGGTTTTTTTTTAAAGAATATTTCACTTTTTTGCGTTCACATTACACAAAATAACAGAGCTTCAAAGACGACGTGACCGAAATTTTTCGGCTCGATTTTTAGAGGAGGTCTGCAAAATTTTAAGTTTCTAGATGAAAAAAAAGATAAAATCGAATTGCAAATAAAATTCCAAATCTGACAGAGCCCGGGTATACACGACGGCTCTTTCACAAATCCAATATACTCTTTTTACTTCATGAACACTTAATCGTCTGGGATTTAAGCCTGGGCCCAAAATCACAAACCACCTCCAAAACAAAATAACCATAATAAAAAATTAAAAAAAACATAGAAGAATTTCCTTTGTTTTCCACACGTTTTCAATAATAATTCGATATTGATTAAACTAAGCGCTATGGAATATACGAAAAGGATTTAAAACTTGTATAATAACCTAATCTGGCTATTTTACAACACCCTCAAAATAAACCACAAATTTAACTGCCCCACGTTTGCCAACACTGAACAACAAATTGTTTGAACACATTGATCTACTAGATATTTAATCTACTAGATATTTTAGCAAACCCCTCTCAAGCAAACATAAACAAAATTCAAAAAATCCTTAAAAAAAACAACTTTATAACACCATCTAACTAACTTAATAACACAAAAGCCCAAACACAAAAATTTTAAATTAACTCTATTATAACTTAAATAATAAGCCCCACATTATTTACTAATACATATATCTAGCTAGAGGCCATGGCAGTCATTGCTAGTCTTATAATAAATAAATAAAAATAAATAAATAAATATTTTCTTATAAATAAATATTTTACACAGCAGCTTAAAAAGTCAACCATTCGAGTTGGTCTAATCTGATCAAACGTGGCTAGATCGACTCGATTGACGCCGATAAAGAGTATATATCGAAATTAGTTGTAGATTAGAATAAGAATAGAAATATTAAAATAAGTTTGTTTGTCGATGAACATAATTTGAAGATGTCGTTTGTTACCTGGTTGAAATTGTTTTTGATTGATTTTTTAGTTTTTAATAAGTATAAAATATAAAAAAATCTTTAAAAATAAATGAAGACATATTTGATAAGTTAAAACAGTTGGCTAACAAACTGCATTTATAGAATTTTGATATCTTTTTTTTGGTTTAGTTTTAGCTTATTAAATGTTTTTAATGCTGGTTGAAATAAGTTTTAAGCAACTGTATCTGTATCTTTAAGGGGGTTTGGGATTATCTTGCCTGTCCTATTTATTTGCACAAAGCCATTATGCCCTTTTGTGTCAGTTTAGGGTATACAAAATACAAAAATACCCCACACCTCAAAAAGTTTCAAGTGCATGCAACCCAATTTGTCGCTAGAACTGGCAATCAAAATGTGGAGCACATATTCATTAATTCGTGCCTGCAACATCAAAATGGGCAAGCAATAAATGCCAAATTGCAGTGTACTAATGCATGTGCATTAGTGTGTGTGTGTGTGTGTGTGTGTGTGTGTGTGTGTGCGCTGCTGCAGCTGCAATCAAAGTTGACGTTGAAGTCGACACACAAAAAAAGAAAGTTAACGTGTTGCACTATTTGCCTGCTGCAGTTGGCCTGCTGCAGTTGGCCTGCTGCAGTTTGCTGCTGCAATCACTTGCTGCAATTTTCTCTTTGCAATTTTTGATTGAATAAAATATTGTGTAAAAGCTGCCAGCAGGCAACTTTCCAACCGCCGTCGAGGCTTCTAACTCGGTTACGGTTACTAGAAGCAATAATAATTACATTTGTCCCACTTTACTTTCACTTGGCGAGAGTCGAATGCGAATGCGAATGCAACTGCAACTGCAACCGACGCCAATAGAGGCCCGATGCGCCGCAGCTGACTTTGACTTTGTGTCGCTCTCTGTGTGTGTGTGTGTGCTTGTGTGTGTGTGTGTGTTGCATGAAAAGTTACAACTTTTTCCAGTCGCTTGGCTTTGTGGAAAATTGTTTACCGTTTGCCTGTTGCAAAAAGGAAAAGTGGGTCAAGCGCAGCATTGTTGCCGCACACTAATGCTGCCGCTGCCGCTGCCTGCTTCTATGGCTACAACGTTGCTGCCATCCACGGTGCGCTTTGTGACATTAACTTGACAATCGCCAAGCGACGCCAAATTCGCGATTTCGTTGGCCGTTTTTTTTTTCTTTTTTCGTTTTTTGTTTTTCTGTGTTACTGACATTTGCATTTCGCATTGGCAAAAATAGGCTGCGCTGACAATTTTCTCTTTTCTTTTTGGGGTAACATAAACTTGTTAGACAGCAAGATCCGTCTATCTGTCTGTCCGTCCGTCCGTTCGATGTTCGAATTCAGACACTAGACAAATTTGCAACATCAATTTAAAGCCTAGCCTTTTTTCAATATTTAAAATTAAGGTTGTTAAATAAATAAATTTTTTTAAGATTATGTAGATCCGTCTATCTGTCTGTCCGTCCGTCGGATTCAGCCACTATACAAATTTGCAAAATTTAAAACCTTTTAAACAATTTAAAACATTTTCAACAATTTAAAACATAGCTTTTTTGAAACAATTGTTGTTCAGTAATTCAGGCCATATTTAAAAGTAAAGTTGTTAAATAAATAAATTTTTGTTAGATTATGTAGATCCGTCTATCTGTCTGTCCGTCCGTCCGTCCTTTCGATGTTCGGATTCAGTCACTATACAAATTTGCAATATTTAAAACCTTTTAAACATTTTAAACAATTTAAAACCTAGCCTTTTTTCAATATTTAAAATTAAGGTTGTTAAATAAATGCATTTTTTTTAGATTATGTAGATCCGTCTATCTGTCTGTCCGTCCGTCGGATTCAGGCACTATACAAATTTGCAAAATTTAAAACCTTTTAAACAATTTAAAACATTTTCAACAATTTAAAACATAGCTTTTTTTGAAACAATTGTTGTTCAATTTAAAGTAAAAGTAAAGTTGTTAAATAAATTAATTTTAGTTAGATTATGTATATCCGTCTATCTGTCTATCCGTCCGTTCGATGTTGGTATTCAAACACTATACAAATTTGCAATATTGAAAACCTTTTAAACAATTTAAAACCTATCTTTTTTTTTAAACTATTATTGTTCAGTTATTCAGGCAATATTTAAAAGTAAAGTTGTTAAATAAATAAATTATTTTTTAGATAATGTGGCTAGAGACATTTTAGCGTAAAATATTCACAAGCAAATTTGACTATTAAAATACCTCCAAGGTTTTCTCAAAATTCAAAAAATATAAAATATTTTATGGAACAGCCCTGTTTTCGTATTATAAAAAAATTGGAATTAGAAATTAATATTGAATCCGAACAGACGCTGTAATATATGTATATATACATATATATACACACGATTGGTTTGCGGTTTTTAGTTTTTGTTTAACATTTTCCAATTTATTTCTAGCAAATAATGTTCTTTATATATATTACTAAACAGTACATCAAATTTATGAATTACTTTACATTGCGTTCGACACTTATTGTTATCTTGTTTTTCGTTTTTTCTGCTGTCTTTTGTACATACAAAAGTATAATTATTACTTATTTATGTTTTGCTCCCTTTAATTATATATGTGCATAAACTTTTATTTACATATACTTAATTATTTAATATGCATTTAAACAGAACAAAATAATCATCTTTTTGGTGACCCGTAAGTTTTGAGTTCTTTTTTTTTTGACATTGAAATCTTAATGGAAATAATGTTGAAAAAAAAACATCTTTTACTGTGGATGGCAATAAAGCAATTTCACATTATGATTCCGGTGATCAAATATTTTAACTATAATAGTGTTAACACGAAAATACAAATTTTTGTTAGCAAGGCCCGTTTGTTTAAAAAAAAAGTATAATTCGTCCTGTTACAATTAAAAAAAAATTGTTGCTTAGCGTTGATTACATAATTGACTAGTGTTTCAGATCTGTAAGCATTTTATGGCTGAAACTTATCAGATTGAAAAAATGATCTTAGTGCACCTAAACACACTGAAAATGATTTAACTATGCTTTTTGAAAATCGCTAAATGAATGATCTTTCTAAGAACATTTACAAATCTTAAACACTTTTCATTCCATCCACTCTAATAATTTAGAATTAGTATTTTCGAAAAATTATATACATGACAATGTATTCTTTTGTACAAAACATAGCTGTTGATAAAATAAATATATTCAATAATATTAATTAACTTTTTGGTATTGTTTTTCTTATCTGAAAAATTAATTTTGCCTGAATATTGGGATATTTAGGAAAATTTAGGTTTTCTTTCATATACATAAGACATTGTAAACTACATTCTTAAAGAATATAGATAAAGCTGAATATTTTTCATAATATCCATAATTTATTCCGGTAACCTTGTACAAGAAAAGTAAAAAGTTTTTGTCATTGTGGAAAAGAAGTTACATAGTTTTAATTTAATATTTGGACAAAGGGCCAAATTCAATAGCTTTGTTTTGCTTTGAATGAGTACTTAACTCAAATTGTTGGATTTCTTATGATTGGGTTTATCTAGAAACTTGATACCAACTCAATGTGTAAAAATTTTTATAAATAATATGTGATAAAGCATGACTTGAAATGTGAAAATCACATTTTAACCGTGTTAACGTACAAATTTAAGCCCACTTGGCGCAATGCAACAACAAAAATTCCATAAGATTAAGTTGGAAACTTATCTAAAATGAATAACGAAATCAATGATAATGACGATCAGGTCAAGCGCGTTGGTTATCGCCGATGTAAAATGTTAGAGAGCGTCCGTATTTGTTTCTGCAGTTCAGAGTCCATGCGGTAGCATTCCTCTTCGAAGACTTTACGCATCTGCTGCAACTGGGGCAGCTTATCGGCTTCCATGTTGAGTAGATCGCAAAAAAACTTGGACCATACGTGCTTCTTTAAATAGCGCGGCAACTTTTGACGTATTTCCCATCCGGCGGCTCGCTTCTGCGGTTGCATATACTCGCCAAAGAGCATGACGTGGACCGTGCTGGCAATGCAGAAAAGATCGGTCTCATAGGACCAGGGACGGCCCTCCTGCATTTCAATGCATGTGAAACCATCCGTTTGGACCACCTTACGAAACTTGATGTGCTCGGCGTCGGGAAACAGCGACATGTCAATTGCACAACCGAAATCAATTAGCCGCAACGAGGGTTCAGCATTGTCAACACTTGGCACGCGCATAAGCAGAAAGTTGTCTGGCTTAATGTCCGCATGAATAATGCGCTGGCGATGCAAGTGATCCACAATGTTGCAGATCTGTGCCGAGAAGTGCATAACCAGGGACTCGTGCATCACCTTCGTGGTGGCCTGCCGTATCTTGTTATTTATGTCCAGCAGCGAACCAAAGGGAGAAAATTGAGTGGCAATAAGGCTGGCATTTGGAGCGATAATCGCTGTCGATATGTCCATCAGTCCTGGCAGCACCTCAGGCTCCCTCACGCGTCTCAGCACCTAACGAAAATAAAAATATATATAAGTATATATCTCTCGGCTATAAAATAAGATTGTTCACCTGATCGCATATGTAGATTTCCCAGGTATTTGGCGGCTTTTGAAACTTAAGAGCCACAACGTTACCGGTGCGAGAGTCGGTCGCCTTGTATACGGAACCATAAGATCCGCGACCCACTTCCTTATCAATGTGAAATTGTACGTTTTCGAAGACACTCAGGGTACGGGTGCTAGAAATTTTTGGCAGTGGTGTTTGCACAACTTTATAGGTGGCATGCGCATCGCTATCACCCGGAAAATTGAGTTTAGCCAAAAATGCGCGGCAGAGCTCGCTGTTGAACGGATCGATTGCCTCCTTCTCCAGATGGCGCTCAATTGTCTCCAGTGCCTTAGAAAAACGGCGCTCCTGTGCCTCCGCATCGTGTTGCGTAGCGAAGTAAGAGTTCTCCTGGAAGGTGGAAAAATCCGCCATTGTTGTGCTTTGTGTGGTCATATTGGAGTTTTTATGGTGCGCTTGCAGCGATTTATTATTGCTAATGCCGGATACGTGCGCGGCTTCGCGAAAATTAAGTCTATCGACGGCTATAGCTAACGAACTATTCGAATTGTCCAGACCGCCGGCACTGGAGAATGAGAAATTGGCATTGTCATTGAAGGTAGCATTGTGTATTGGTGCAGCCTCAGAATCCGTTGGGACAGCCCCGGTGTCGACACCGTTCACTGCCTGGTCCGCCACAGAGCAGGATGAGTTGCTGTTGCTGCACACTTCAGGTTGAAAGCTGCCAAGTTTCGCCTTGGCACGCGCTCGTCTGTTCTCATTCACTGTGCTTTTTGGAGTCGATGTATGACTTAATTGATAGGGATGAAAATGATGGTTTCCATTACGCTGGCGCTGCGTTGCTGTTGCTCCACTCCAATCTTGGACGTTCTTCGGTGAAGCGGGCAATGTTCGCAGTGGGGCGGCTGCTGGCGCTGGCGCTGGCGAAGGCAATTCTTGCTGCTGATGATGGTAAATGCTTTCGATGGTATAGGCACTGTAGGTGCTGCTCTCCTGGGTGCGTTCCTTTTTAAACTTCATCTTTATGGAGCGATTCTGTTGCTCAAAAGCCTGTGCCCTGAAGTGCACACCCACGCTGTTGGTGTACACCTGCTTTACCTGATCTTCATCGTTGTTCTGTTGTTTAAACGCCTCCCCCTCTGATTCATCGTCGTCTGTATGCTCTGGCTGTTGATCCTCCTCACCGTCGTCGTCGTCGTCGTCACCATCATCATCAATTCCTGCATGACCATCTTCGTCATCGTTCTGAGTATAAAGTTCGCCGTCCATAGCCGTCATGTAGAATGACGCCTCTGTTTGATAGGAATTAAAATGTTGTTCTTGCTGCTGTTCAGCTGGATTAGAAGACTCCTTTTGCAACTGTTGCTCAGGTTGTGTTTGCTCTTGGATTTGTACATTAAATTGCGGTTGCATCGCTTGCGCCTGCACCCGTTTCTTTCGCTGCTCCACCATCTCTGCATACTTGCGTGCCAGCAGCTCTTCAGGACTGTACTCGACGCCTGCGCCCGCTGGGTATACCATCTGCTTGGCGTAGTGACAGACGCGTGAGGGATCATCTGGTTCTTCTAGAGTCAATGCTGGCTTCCAGGTCTCGTGGTTGTTGCGTCCGAATGCATGAAAATTGCGCGGCAGCCTCACGCCTCCAACTTCCGTCAAGCTCTCTAAAACACGCTCCTGCTGCTGTGGCAGCCTTTCGCTTGGACTTGCATCCGACGATATGTGCTGAATCTGCTCCTGTATCTGTTCTCCATAGTGTATACTTGTGGCTGGCTAGAAGTAGAACAATAATTTAGTAGGAGCACTCCTGCAAAAAAGTATAAAGGTTGCTTACTTGATTTTGGTGCAATATGGGAGAAAAATGCGGGCGCTCAATCGGTGTGTTTTGTGCAGCTACAGATGCGGCCTGGTGGAATTGTTGGTCGAAGCGCGCTGGTGCTGGAGGTGGCGGCTGCAAAAGAAAGCCATATAAACTCGGTTAGCCCTGATGAGCTTCTTTTATATATATAAATATATATATAATATAATATATCATCAGATATCTCATTCATTCATTCTCAAAGATTACCTGCTCTTGATGCTCGTAGAGAGTCTGTGGATGTGCTTGCTGCTGTTGTGAATGCGAAAGATACGCAAGCTCCTGTGGTTGCTGCTGATATTGATGAAAGTTATCTTGATCGAAGTGATTTGATTTTAATGATGTGGATGATGCTGGATGTGGGTATGCTTGCTGTTGCGGGTTATGCTCTTCAGCTTGGTGATGAGCCTGTGCGTACGTGGTTAACTGCTGTAATGCATCATGAGGCGGTGGTTGGTGCTGATGTTGTTGTTGTTGTTGTTGAAGCTGTTGTTGTTGCTGCTGCTGGAAGAACAATGAGCGGACATATGTAAACTTGGCATGGGCATTTTGGAGCTCAGCATTGCTGTGGGCTTTTTCTTGAAAAGCGAGATTAAATACTGCTTCGGCGTCCTTGAACTGCTCGCGCGCTTCGTAGTAGCTGGCCCAGCCAATATAAAATGCCGCCACTTGGCGCCCGGTGCCACGCTGAAAGAGGACCTGATAAAAGCGCAGCTGGTCAGTCTGCATGCCAATGTATTTAAGCCAGAGCCGCACTAAGCGCACGTCCTGCCGATAGTAGTCGTTGTGCTCGTAAACAGTGAGACACCTTTCGAGTGTCTCGCGGAACTTGAATTCTGGATCGCTATGTGCGTGGTTCTCATACCAACATATGTAATTATACCAGTGATCTAGTGGATCGGGTCCCTGGTAAAGCGATATTGCGTGTTCCCATGCCTGTTTATCCTTTAGGAAGTTATTTATCTCATCGGGGCTCAAATTTACTCTCACACTGCTTGTTTGGTTTTGATTCGAGTTGGCTCGCATATATGAATGCATGGCCATTCTGATCCTACTACTCGATGAGGAGCCAGAGTGTGGGGCTAAGTTAATCTGTATTTTTAAAGCATGAGCATTCGTACACGCAAGTTTCGTAATAATTTAAGTTATTTATACTGTCCTTTCACGAAAGCCGTGGCAAAGGTAGTACAGTGTAAATACACTGTTAAATAACAACAGAAAGTATTAAATTTAAACACGTCGATTTCGGAATGCTTTTTACAAATATTTTTGCTTCTACACTCATTGACTAACAACAATTCAAAAATTATTAAATATTATTTTAATGTTTTTTTTTGTCGCTATGAAGCTGTTAGACTATCGCCACTTTTCCGTGGTGGATAGCCGATAGCATGGAGGGCAACGCTGTTATGTCAATTTATGTATTATGTGAATTCATATTAAGAAGGATGTTCCTTAAGCAGTTTAATAAGAAATCTACAATATGTATTTCGACACAATAAGTCACATAATAATTTTGCTGATACATCAAATTACTCAATTAATTGCGCTTGATATATTATTATTTCGTCATTTAAAAAATAATCCCATTATCAATTTGCGAAGTCTTCACACAAAATTTCTTTTGCTGATTATTCACACCTTTGTTTTTTCACTCGCAAATCGATAACAAGGCGATACACATCAAATCGCCAATCGATAAAAAGCGAATAGTTTGCGATCTTGGTATCTCGGCAATCCATGAAAGGCTGTATATCCCACAGTTTTAAAGTTACAGATACCAAATATATCAGTCTTTTTCAAATGACCTCCTCTAAAGAGCAAGCTTAATCCCCTTAATTTTCCCAAAAAAAAAAAAAAATCATGAAGACCGTTATTGCCTGTGTTAAAATCAATATTGAAATGTCGTATTATAAAATTTTACATTATACATAAATTATACCACTGACTTTGCTTATTGTGCACAAAAAAATAAAAAAAAAAATTTAACTTATAAGTGTGGACGTAGACAAAATTCCTTACAAGACTTTACTTTTAATCGTGGTGAAAAAACTTTGTTCTCTGTCAACGAGTTTATTTAATAATATAATAAATTTAATTAAAGGCAAAAAATATTATAAACGTCAAATATATGAAAGACGAATAAATTGCTTATAAGTGATATGGTAAATATACATTAACATCGCATAGTGACAGCCCCAAATAGCCAATGTACATTTTTGCAAATTAAACGAAACGATTACAAAACAGCAAATTGTTTCGGCTTTTGCTGCATTCCAAAACATTTATAACCAATCACAACCTATTCATCCACAAATTTAGTACCTAAATATTTATTTAAGACGTTGTATAGAAATCACACCAACTGTAAAAGTATTTTAGAATATAAAAGAACTATGTATTACAATTTCGTTTTCATTTTCTTAGACGCGATATCTAAAAAAAAAGTAACTTAGCAGTGAGAACGTGTTTATAATTTAGATTATTTAATAAGAGTTTAATCGATATATCGATAAAGTGCAAATCCCCTCTCCTGTGCCTCTGTACCAGACTTTGGCTATATTATATTGTTTTCATAAATTTACAAAACTTTTACGCTTCTACTATCTCGTTGTTGACTGTGCAATTTAGCATTTTTGTATTTCACGTGCATATAACTGTTTTAAGATCCCTAATTTAAATTTACGTTAAGAACGACCACCGAGGCCGAATTCAGAACTAAAACAGAGGAGAAGCCTTTATCGATTTCACCGTAACAGTGTATAAATACAAAAAACTTTATATAACTATTTGTTGTTAAACCCATAAGGAATTTAGATATAATTTTTCACTTATTTATGATCCATCCTCCATACATTGCCACTGTAAAGCTATATACATACACACATTTGTGAATGCATGAATGTTAATATATGTGCATACATACATATTGTGTTTGCATTGTTAGTTTGTTTTTGTCAGGAAAATTGCCATCGACTTACTTATATTCCGTTTAAATCGTACTTAAAATAACTCAATATATATTATAAATTTTGCTATATTGAAACTCTGCATAAATTCCTCTAACTTTTGCAGGCAGCACAAATAAGAGCAACAGTCGGGTTGGAATATAATATGATATATGTATATAGCCGCTTTCAAATATTTGTTACAACAAGTGATTGTCATATCAATTTTTTATTTTAAAATACATCTTGATGAAACACACGAAAAATGAGATTTGTATTATAACATTTCAACAAAGACTTATTGAACTTGGACACTACCTCATATAGTTCAGTTCTTATAGGAACGATTCCTGTGTTGATTAGCCAATTTAACAATTCGCTTCCAACTGGACTAACAAGTAATTATAAACTCTTAAGCATTGCTCAAGTAATATTGTCCTGCATGAACCGTTCCGAGTGCTTTGTAATTATATTAATTATTTTATATTAATAAGCGAGTGATCCCTTTGTGTTAAAACTTCTCTTAAATTTTTTGATTTGTATAGTTTTCAAATTTTGTGACTCAGTAGAACGGGAGATGGGAAAACAAGTAAGAACGTTGCAGTCGGCTGTAATGGTAGCTATAAAAATGAGTAAGATATATAGATTAAATCGAGTGGCAGTAGCCAAAAATCTTAACACTATCATACTATCCATAGCAACGAAAAGAATAATCACTTCGCAAACGATGTTAAAAACACTAAAATTTGTTGAAACGTTTAAAAGCAATGATGCCTGATAACATTGAATTGTGGTTCCCTAAAATTAATAGCATAATTACTGTATAATGGATTTAGTACATCAATTAAAATGCTGCAGTTTTAATACCTTTTATTGTTATTAATTAAATGTATATTTGAATTTCAGTAACGGCTATAAACTGAATACACGGATAAAAGCCTAACAGCTTGTTTATAATGGAAATGTCAGCCGATCCATACGAGCAGAAACTATATCAGATGTTCCAAAGTTGTGAAACATCACAGCGAAATAATGGGTTACTCGATGAAGCCTCACTGACGCGTCTGTGCCAGCTACTGCAGCTTCGGGACCAAGGATCTGCGTTGATCTCTAATCTAACCGGCAGTCGTAGCGCCAAGCTGGGAGTTTCCTTTGAGCAGTTTAAAGAAGCCCTGCTTAACTTTTTGGGTACAGAGTTTGATGGATCAACATCGTGCTCGGGATTGGGCACGCCATCTGGATTTAAGGGTAAGCAGATGTTTTACGTTACCTGCGGCGTCACTTGGAAATCATAAAACAGGCGCCATTATCGTCAGTTTTTATGAGGGATGTGAACGGGATAAGTACCTGATACCTGTTGGTCAGGTAAATTATGGTAATGTGTATATAAATATTTGCGGTTGTGTGCTTGTCCGTCAGTTGCAATTACACGGCTATAAGGACACAATGGGCACACGATTATATTATAAACAATGCAAGATCTTTTCCGATCCTATTATTGAAAAACTGGCTGCTCGGTTTGGTATACATAAAAAAACGACAAGAATTTTAAATGCTGATTATTAATATGCATTGTTTTTTGTAGAACGTTCTCTGGTAATCAGTAACGACTCACCTACTTACACATACAAAGAGAGTCCAACCGAGGGAGAGGCATCTGATCGGGAGGTTTCCCCCAAACTAATAGTAGGAACCAAGAAGTACGGGCGTCGTTCACGACCCCAGCAGAATCTAGGTCTCAATGAGTTACCGGTGACGGATTCAGACAATACAGATGAGGATCAGTACAAAAGCCTCAATGGTTGCAACGATGTCCAAGTAAGTGGTGCCCGTTTTTGCTAATCACAAAGTGTTAATTGATTTTTCGTTGATTTTTTAGGTGCAACGGTCATCGTCACAAAGCGATATCCCTGGCAGCCGGTGTCTGCGCTCCGTCCACAGCGGCAGCAAGCTTAAGCGCTGTGCTTCGCTGCCAGCACGCAGGAGTCTTCAATCTAAAATAGGCAGTTCAACGGCGAGCGCGACAAAGTCCTCGACAGTCGCAACGCAAGTCGGCGGTGGCAGCAATAAAAGTAGTCTCAGAGGACCGCAAAAGGAATGTAGCAGCGTGGAATCGCTAGGTTAGTGCAAAAAGAAGATGATTAAGATTCTAAGATTAAGATAGAAATTTTCGAATTATAATTGTCATCCGTTTACTTTGCAGACATTGTGACTCCACAACAATTGGAGACGATCAGCGCACACAGTATCATTGAGACCTGGGAAATGGCAAGTATTGTTAATAGTGGATGTCTGTTGCATGCTTTGGGTTTCGACGAGGATGACGTAAATATTAACCAGTTGACTAAGGCGCTTGAAGAGGAATTGCGGGGCCTGGAGCAAGAACCAAATACGAATTTGTTGCGAGCTTTGGTGGCGCTCCAATCTATGGAGTTAGGTTTTATTCGACAGGCATATCGTCAACAACATGAGGAAAATGTAAAGCTGCGAACCGACAATAAGGCGGCCAATCAACGGGTAGCGATGCTGGCCGCCGAGGTTGACGAAGGACATGCATTGTTAGAAGACAACTGCAAGCAACAGATCCATCAACTGGAGCAGAGGCACGCGAGCATGGTGCGTGAATTGACTCTGCGCATTACAAGCGATCGTGATCATTGGACGAGTATGACTGCAAAGCTGGAAGCCCAAATTAAAAGCTTCGAACAAGAGCAGATTAAGCTGAAGACCGAGCTGGAGCTGGTGCGAACTGAAAATAGTGAATTGGAAATGGAGCAACAAAAGGTTCAGCTGCAAATGACTGAATTATTGGAAAAAAATATTAAGCTAAACCAGGAGCTTGCCCTGTGCGAGAATTTTCGGCCAGATGTCCAATCAGAAAACAGTGTACACGTCGCTAACGCCAGAGATAGTTCCACGGATGATGATGAGATGCTGCACGTCATGGAGAAAATGACAGCACTGCAAATGGAGAATGCTCAGTTGCGCGACAAAACTGATGAGCTGACCATGGAAATTGAGAACTTGTACATTGACTTGGCGCGCACAAAGTCAAAAAAAAAGTATACAGGTCCTGCTGTACAAATTGCCTCAGCTGCGGAGTCTGTCGAATGTGAAGATCTGGAGGCCGTTAGCATCGGCCTGGCCACCAAGCGGCGAGGTGATTCGCCAAGCAAGATGAACAGTACTGGCGAAAGTCCGCGACTTGGAAAGCAGCGTAAGTGCTCCGAGGAAGGCGACGTTAGTGATAACAGCGGTGATTGGTTGGCGCTCAACTCAGAGCTACAACGCTGTAAGAGCCATGAAGATGAGCTGACAACACTGCGGCAGACTGTGGCGCGATTGGAAAAAGAGCTTCAAGCAGCAACGTCGAAGGCAGTCGGTGTTGTTGTTGGTAGCGGTAGCTGCACCACCCCGCCGGAAACACGCTGTAAGGAACTGGAAAACAGTCTGGAACAAATGCAGCGCGCCTACGAAGATTGCGAGGATTACTGGCAATCGAAGCTGAGCGAAGAGCGGCAAATATTTGAGAGAGAGCGCCACATATATGAAGAGGAGCAGCTTGAGAGCGACAAAAAGTTCACGGAGCTGATGGAAAAGGTGCGCGAATATGAGGAACAGTTCAGCAAAGATGGACGATTGTCGCCTATTGATGAGCGTGACATCTTGGAACAGCAGTACGTTGAACTCGAGGCAGAGGCCACAAATTTGCGCAATAACTCTATTCGGATGCTCGAAGAAAAATCTCAGCAAATCAGTGCGTTGCAGATTGAAGTCGAAGATCTGCGAACACGTCTAGGGGAAAGCGTAGAAATACTAACTGGTGCATGCGAGATCAATCCTGACACACTTCATCAGATGAGTGTGCATACCGATCAAAGCCCTACCATTTCACCCATTAGCTATTTGTGGCACCAAAGCACAATTCAGGAACCACTAAAAACGTTTGACGGCACCACTGAGGACAGCAATACTAAGACTTTGGCTCTGCTTGGAGAATCCCCCACCCACAAAGCCACTATCCGGTAAGTAAAATAGCTTAAGATAAGCGTCTGATTTTGTTTGTAAAACAGTCCAATCTTTTGAAAGTCCTATAATTATGTTACAGCATTGCTTAAAATTCAATTTAATTAATTACTCTTGGGTAGCTCGTAGATGTGTGACATTTTTCCAAATTAAATAAATAAATCTTAAAAATGCCTTTGAATGTTTTTGTAGACAACATTAAAAGCTTTTAAAATAAAAATTGTATATCAGTCTAGTCGAAAACGGTAAATCAGTCAAAGTATATTCGATTTATTGGTTTTGTGCAAATTTATGTAACAGGCCGAAGAAGGCGTCTCCGACCCTTAAAGTATATACATATATTCTTGGTCACTACCTCAGATCTCAGGGACTAAAAGAGATAGGTTTGAAGTTTGGTTTTTCAAGTTGGTGTATACGTCTATATGTTTAACCTTCATAATCGGTTTTTGAGCATATCTCAAAGCATATATAGGGCCACTATACTTGGCAATTAGGTTTCTTTATAGCACTTACAAACAGAGCTGCGCACCATAAACAAATTCTTTGGTTCGGTTCACGGTTCTAAGCAATGTTTCACCCTTGGCTTCGGTTCATCAACCGGTTTTTCTCGCAGGTTTTGGTACGAACCTGGGTTCGGCTGCCATTTTGGAAACTTTAAAAATAATGTCCACATTAATTTGTAGCTATTTATATACTTTGAAACCATTAAAAATGGGTATAAAAAACCATGTCCTTCTGTCCGTTTGTATGAGCACGGCGATCTCGGAAACAACAAAAGCGAGGGACCTAAACTTTTCAACTTTAGATTCTCCTAATTAACACGCAACGAGTTTATCAATTCTTTCCAATATCCCCCCGTTTCATTAATATCGATAAAAATCCATTTTAACATTTGGTGTTCTTGCAATATCTTGGAGACTTTAATAGCTAGAGGCACTAAATTTTACCTCCCTCCAATTGTCCCCAATATCGATAAAACCAAAAGGAAAAACCGCAAATCAAATGCTACTGATTTTCGAATTGGATTGTACGTACATTTAAATGCTCTTAATTAGTCCTTTTTTTAGTTAAGACGAAAAACAAGCATTTAGACAGATCGCAGGGTTCGGGCAAAGACTAGACTAAGGAATTATTTTTCTTAAAAAAAATATATATATATTTTGTTCAGCAAAAGAAAAATATTCCAATGTATTTGATTTTTTGTTGTTGTTGGTTTTCCTTAAATTTATGTTAATTAACATTTATTTTATGGCAGCAACCTTACTACGTCAGAGACCTCGATATTTAGTACTACACCGCTTGGCACTTCACCATTGGGCCCATCACCCACAAATAGTGATACAAATTATACTTCATCTGCGGGTCCACCAGAACCAATTTGCAAACCTAAATTGGCACCATCCGAAGGCGAAATTGCGGATTATGAGACTTCATCAACTGCATCAAACAAGAGCTTCGATTCGCACAGTGTATTGTCAGCCAGCAAGGCATCTTGCTTCAGTCACGAGAAATGCGGTAGTCCGAGTATTATAAAGGAGGAACTAAAGCGTCTTAAATTTTTTGAGCTTTCACTGAAAGAGCAGATAAAGAATTTAAGCCTGCAACGTGACGGTTTAGTCATGGAACTGCAACAGTTGCAGGAAGCGCGCCCTGTTCTAGAGAAGGCATATGCGGTATGAATTAATTATTATTTAATTATTAATTATTTTTTTATAAATTTTTTTTTTAATTTTTGCCAGCGAACAATACATCCGACGCTTCAACAGCGACTTAATCAACTAGAATTGCGCAATCGACATCTACAAAATGTAATAAAGCAGCAGCAAAAGTACACCGAGTCCCTGATGCAGCGTAAATATCTTAATAATGACTAATGTATGCATTATAATTAAATTTAATTACTTCATCCATAGAATCCTGGCGGCAGCATCATGTGGATCTCAACGAATTGCATGGCCGTATTGAAGCACAGACTATCTTGATAACTGATCAGACACAGCGCCTTCAGAACGCCGACATCCTTGTCAAGGATTTGTATGTGGAGAATTCGCATTTGACTGCCACGGTGCAGCGGCTTGAGCAGCAGAGAGCACGCGTCAATCTTATTCATCAACAAAAGAAACAGAATCTTGTTACGGCTACCCTTAGCGGTCTACCTGGAATACCTTAAAAAATAAATTCAGCACTGTAAGAAAAAGTATTAATGAAAGCACAACGAAGTCCTACGTATATTTGTATTAATGTACTTGGCATTATATGTTTACAATTTTTTTTTACATTATTTGTCTCCACTTGTGTATATATGTTAGTTATGTATGTTTTCAATGTAACTTATTTTTTCAAGACAAGAGCACCAAAAAGCCTACCCATACACAGAAAAGAACAATCAACAAATACTGATTTGTAAATAAATAACCACCAAACTAATCTTCAAATTTGGTATACACTATGTTGAACTTACAAATCAAAAATGTATATAGTTTGCGTTATAATATAGATAGCAATATTTTAAATCGATTATGCGCAAGTTTATCATGTGCACAGGTATTGTTGATTTTATTGGTAGTATAGTAGTAAAGAAAAATCAAATGTAACTAAAAAGACATGTAACGCTATTACTTTACATATAATATGTATTCATTTTGTACATTAAGTTAGCAAAGAATGATAAATGATTTTGTCAGATATTTATTTGTTTAAAAACCTAAACAACAAAAACATAGTACGTAATGCTTCAATTTAATACATAGAACTCATTATATATTTTGTTATGGTCTATGTCTGTTTATGTACGAACAAAATACAATTAATATATTTACTTTTTAAAAGTATAAAAATGTTAACAACCAAATATTACGATGATTCAATATATAATTATTTGCTAAAAATAGTTGCAAATATCTTAAGTAGCGAATGGCGGGATTCGATGGCTCTATCGTATTCTTTCAATAATAAGAAAAAGGATGATCGATACATTTTATAAGCGTATGGTATACAAAATCTTGGAAAACCAACCTTCAGAGCTCTATGTCGACGTGTTTATTAACAGACGAACGGACGGACTGGTTTAAATCGAGTCGACTAATGATGCTGATCTTGAGTATATATACTTTATGGGGTCGGAGATGCTTCATGATACATAAATTTACACAAAACCTTTACACCCTTTTTACCCACTTTAAATGGGTTTAGAGTATAAAACGTATAAACAAATTTGAATGGACATTGTATAAAAGGCTGCAAGTTAAAAAAAATCGTTGAATCGGTTCACGGTTCGAACCTGTGTCTCACATTCTTGAACCTTGGTATTGGTTGGAGCCTGGGTTAAGCGCTATTTTTTTTTATCGTTTACAGTGTTTATAGTGGACATGGCTAAATCGATCCTGATTAAGAGTATGTATAGAATCGATCGGATATACGTTGTTTCGCCTGTTACATAAGTTTGCTCAAAACCAATATACCCTATAAAAATGTAGGCACACATTTACTCAAATTCGGCGTCGCATGATATTTCTCTCTATTTATATTGAGCATTTTTGATTCGAAAATCTATAATGTAGCTCAAGCACTAATTCAGTTAACTGTTAAAATAACGGACTGCTCATAATGTGATTGTATCAGTTACGTATAAAAGCTGATAAGATTAGATAACTGTTGGGCAAATGAGCTGGCTAAGCACAATGTGAAATTTTCAGTTGTTAGTCAGACCCTTTTCAGTTAATAACGCACCTTCGATTCCAGAGCGTGAAAAACAGTGAATCACAAAATAATAAAATGAAAACAGGACTACACACAATTTTTATTTCAACAATACTCTTTTTTGTATTGCCTTTGGACTTCTCAAAGTCAGAACTCCAAAATGATGCAACGCAAACTGAAACCACTTCAGCCAAGGTAAGATTGTACAATTATCAATATTCTACCAATTCGTACTTACATATGTATGTACATATATGTATGCATGTATATAAGTAAAGGTAGCCAATTATAGCCATAAAAAACATATGTACTTCTGCATATATATATATTTAAAATAAGAATGTTTTTTTGTATCCGTAATTATTATGTGGGTATATTGATAAACAATATATGTATTTATACATATGTACGTCTAGGTAAAAATGTGTTTTGTTTTTAAAATAAGGACTTAAATCAACTGTGACAACTAAAGTAAATAATTCATTTAATGATCATTATCATGCTTATAATGCTAGTTACATATATATTTATAAATTTGTATTAAGTTTTCGTCAATGAGTCAATTGCCCGCAAATCGATAACATCTATAATCGAAAAATATAGCGACCTTGATAACCGGGCCACGCCCACTAGAACGGCCCCCGCGGCCCCGCCATCTAAAATCGGAAACGGCTATAACTGCCAAAGTTTTTGAATTAGAGTCACCAAACTTTGCATATAAGTTAAGACATCCGGACAGCAATATCATATATTGTTTACGGAACACCAACTTCCGCACTTGCTCGCTGGCCAGAACAATACAACAACAATGTTGCAGTCAGCTGATTCCGGGAACTATTGTGCAGCTGCCAACATACCAAACGTTTAAAAGCTTTAAAAAAAAAAAAATTGTATATCAGGCTAGTCGAAAACGGTAAATCAGTCAAAATATTTTCGAGTTTTTGGTTTTGTGCAAATCTATGTAACAGGCCGAAGAGGGCATCGTCGACCCTGAAAGTATATACATGTATTCTTGGTCAATACCTCAGATCTCAGGGACTAAGAGAGATAGGCTTGAAGTTTGGTTTGGTGCAGCTTTGGTATGTCCAAACGCCGTTCACACGATCCGTCTGGCCAAATCGCTGCGTCAGCAAATATAGGTCTGGGTCAGGGTCAGGGCTAGCATCGCTTAAGGACCTTTTTGTATTTTAGATTTTAGTCTGATTTGAATAATAAGCCTGAACAGTCGCAGCAAGTGGAATGGTTTTATTTCGTGACATCGCACAACTAAAACCCACAATTCCTAACTTAAATATTGAAGGAATGCTCTACATTACGCTTATTGAACTTAAATTATTAAATTCGATCCTATTGACCGGGTGTAGTTTTATTTTTCAGAGCCTACTCAGTTTTGTTTCGTTCTTATAACATTTGTCCAATAGAATGCAGATCCCGGACTTGTCCATTACCAAACTCCTCATCCACAACGGGGCCTCGTCGATTAAAGCCGAACAAGAGCGATTCTGCCAGTGCATAATTGTAAATGGCAAACTCTACTCGATTAATCAGTTTGTGCCTAGCAGCCGGGTCTAGTGGTTTAGATATCTTTTCCTAATATTGGGGTCCAAAACGGTGCTATCAATTAACTGAACACCGGTTACTATACCATTTTTCAACCTTTCACGTAATTTATAAACTTTTCTGTATGGGATAACGAAGTCTTTTAGAGTTAACCAGGTTAGAAACGATGAACGGGTCAGCTGATCTTTTTTGATCTTTCCTAGATCGCTGCGTTCTGATTCCCATTTTCATTGCGTTCAGGGTAAGAAAATAATGCAAAATTGCGCTTATACTGACAGACGGACGGACGAACAGCAACTTGGACTTGGTACACACCAAATATACGCTCTTTTCACTTATTGATCGAATATAAAAACAGTTATACAAATATAATATACAACGAATATGTTTGTAATATTGATCAACTCTTTATTCCAGCCAAAGACAGCGATTTTGCAGACTGATGTATGCAAACAGTGTATGTGCGATGCAGACAATAGTTTAATTGATTGCACGAATAAACGCAGTGATTGGTTTTCTGAAAAGGAATGGGAACTTCTTCAAGACGGTGATATTATTTTCGAGACTATTAAAATGGAGCACAATAATCTAACGTCTGTACCTAAATTACCACAATATGGCGTAAAGAATTTATATTTGGGATATAATCAAATTGATTCAATTGCACTTGGAGCTTTTCAGAATTTAACAGAGCTCACCAAACTTGATTTGTCAAATAATAAATTATCATCCAAGGATTTGCTGCCTGATGTTTTTAAAGGACCATATTCAGAAAATGATTTTGAGCCACTGAAAAACTTAAGGTCACTAAATTTGGGATATAACCTGTTACATTTCTTGGACAGTGATTTGTTTGATCATTTACCAAATCTTGAAGAACTTATTTTGTGCTCAAATACTTTTCAAGTGATCAATCAACTTACGGAAACTGCGCTCACAGGATTAACAGCTTTGAAGGTATGTATGCTAGTAGAATAAGAATGTGAATATAGCTTTTTTTTAATTTTAAAAAACACCTGCCTGGGATATAAAAAATTATTTTCACTTCTATTTGGGATGATTTGATTTAATAAGAACCACAATTAAGAAATTCGCACCAGCACCTTGAACAACAACAACCGCCACGTCAACCAGCAGATCCTTCAGCATATCGCCTGCAGTAGGACGCCTGCACTTGACCTTGGAAGCAGCCCGCCAAGTTACCTCTAAGTCCGCCAGTCTGCTCCAGTCGGACAACAGGACTACTCAGACAGGCGCAAGCGCTCTAATGACAACACTTCTTATAAGCCAGCTCATACCATTCGCGTTACCAAACTCGTAAAAAAGATTTGCTTTTCTTGAAGATGACTTTGAGGGTCCTATCGATGGTACTGATTGTGAAACCGTTCCTACATGCCAACCGTTCAAAAAATTGTTGCGTTCATGAAATCTTTTACTTTCAACTGAAGGAAGCCAAACGGTTGGCATCGTCCACTTAGGTCGAGAGCATTTACGACCCCAAAAATCGTCCAACCCATGCTATTCGTCATCGGGAACCCCTCGACCTCTTTCATGGATCTTAAAGTAGCGTCTTAGAATGTTCTCAAAATTACCAGACTATGTAGACTACCCGTTCAAGTGGAGCGTCCATCGACGCCAGAAGTTTTGGTCACTTCAAGAACTACTGTCTGTGCCAGATGTGCGAAAAACTACGTACGGGCTTGTCCCAATGCCAAGCTGCACTGTCCTTTCGTCTTCTATATACATATATTATATATATTTTAAATATAGATATATTATTATATACACTTAAGGATTACACCACATAAATATATTATTTTCCTGGTTGTTGAATAACTTTAGCTTTTGGATATATCGTATATGGAAATTGAAACCTTGCCTGAAACAATGCTTCACGGACCACAAGAACTGGAAACTTTTATAGCATCTGGAAACTTGTTTCATGAAGTACCCGAAGCTTTGTCGTACGCGAAGAACTTAAAGCGTCTCGTATTAGATGAAAATCCCATAAAAAGCTTTGAAGGTGAAAAGTAAGTAAAAAAAAAAAAATACCGTAATATTCAAATTCAATCTAATAAACATTTGTATTGCCTTTTAGTATTTTTCCACCGATGCCTTACTTACAATACCTTAGTATGGCTTATATGCCCGACCTGTACAAAATTGGGCCAGGCGCACTGAACAATTTACAAAGTAAGTTTATAAATACATTAACATTTATAAAAAACCTGAAAATAAGAAGATAAATCTAATCTAAAGACGCAACATGTGCTGGTTGATTAATAAATTTAGTAAACTCAAAATACATTATTATTAATTACAAATTGCATATTATTTTTATTCTTATAGATCTAACAGAATTAATTTTAAGTGACAACAAGATGCTAACAGAAGTCGACGAACGTGCTTTGGCAAAGAATGTTACAGGCAGTAACTTTTTGGACTATCCCCCGCTGGAAAAGGTAAACGGAATATGCAAAATCTTATATTATTTGTATTTAACTTCCTTCTTTTTACATCAGCTCTATTTGAATAATTGCAATCTTACAACAATACCAAGAACCTTGATTATTCGCTGGGATAAACTTAACGAGCTTGATCTTCGCTTTAATCCATGGAACTGCGATACCTCTAACGAATTTATGATTAACTTTTTAATCAGAAGAGTAAATACCACGATGCCAGTTTTAGCAAGGGATGTTAAATGTGAACTTCCGCAAGAGCTAAAAGGTTTCGAGGTTCTAACAGTTGCGCATGATGGATTAATAGCAGCTTCACCAAGTGGCACTCTTGCATGGATTTGGATAATAATATTAACTCTGATAGCATTACCGATGGTTGCAGCTGGACTAGTATTATATAGACGTGGCTATTGTCGCAGGTTTAATAAAAATGAGGCAGCTAATAGGACGTTATATAATCGCGCTATCTCCGAGGAAGATTACCGTATATAATAATAATAATTAGTAATACCAGCCACTGTAATAATCATTTCAATAAAAACTGATCAAAAACCAATTCAAATACAAATATGTATGTAACTTTTTTTTCCGTAGAAAATAAAAAAGTAAGTTCAGAGTACTTATAGTATGGTGTTCTAGCTCTAAAACCTTGTAACCTTGTACCATATAGAGTTATTTGCGATTTTCGGGGGCGACAATGGGCATCGAGAATTTTGTACCGATCTTATAGTCTACCTTCCAAATTGAGTGACAATGAAATGCGGACTTTAATGTCTCAGGGTGCCGCTCCAAATTTATTTATTGTTATCGATATTCGGGGCGATATCCAAAATCGCGAGGTACCTGCGTCTGCTTTGCACAAACAAAACTCACTAAATTTGGTACGTATACCTCTTATAGTCTCCGAGATTTGGTAAGAAAGCCATGTCTTGAAATGGTATGAAATGGTATGGAACTGAATTAGACCATAGTTTATAGGGAAGTTGCTGAAAAAAACCTCTCTTGCAACCCCGCTGCTGAAAACTCTATAGTTCTCAGGCCCTTTCCTCTGAGTGACAACAGGTTTGTAACCCTGGAGCCCCAGAAGAGTGCATCAGAGGCGGTAGACGCCCATATGGATGTCACGGACGAAGAAAACAGCGAACCGAAAGAGAGAATGCAACCCACCGCCACTGTGGCACCTCCCAATGTTAAAGCTGCGCAACCAGACGCAATTTTCACACTACGGCCTTAAGGAAGACTGACTTTTTGTATCGCAGTGCGAAACTTAGCCGCGTCGACTCGAAAAAGCTAGATCGAATAGCAGGGCCATGTTCTGACCAACATGATCAACTCCAGGTTTAGGATGCGCGTTCCACCCGGCAGCTCTGTTGAACTAATTGATGTGCAAGGTCAATAACCTCAATGAGCTGAGAATAATGCAAGGCTTGCCACAGTCCAGTTACAACACACAACGCATAATAATAACAACCTCCCCTCTTAGCACAAATGAAACATATATCATCCTCGCTGGTAAAAGATTTGTAGTTGCGTATCTTTTATGACTCCTCGGCCGATGTACACACCATTAGGACATCGAAAGCTTTCCACGTTGATTATCTCTTGGCGGCACTTCTTAAAGGCCCCGCTGATTCCATCCGGTAGTGGCTTGTCCCACTTGACTTCTCTATCACCAGAAGTTTGGCGGTACGTGGTATAGCAGCAGAAAAATGCCAAAGGATCAAATATAGACATGATGAGGCTTAGGAACTCCAAATGTGTAGGGATTCGTTTGCCATCCAAAACATTTCTTGGGACTTTGTGGAACTTCACATTAAATTTGACGTCATCCGTGGCTAGCTGCCAAGAGATTCCTAATATTTTTACCTCAGCGTAACGCCAAGCAACATCCTTAGCCGTTTTCAGCAGGCTTATCAGTGTGTTGATATTGCAGTGCATTTATGGTCTTCGAATAATACCCTATAACGCCCCCAGCCTAAAACCCTCGCCCGCCCTAAAAAGTCTAAGTTTTTGAGCTAGAGTCAACTTATATGCTCTCCAAACATCACAGAAAAAATTGGTTGATCCCCCCCAACCCCTTAATCGCTAAAACCGATATACCTAATAGCTCCAATCGATAACACGTGTATATTTCCAACAATTTTAAAGATAAAGCCACCAAATTTTGTTTGTATATATAGGTGGTGACCCCCTCCCCCGGCCACACCCCCGATTCCCAACCATACAAAATCGGAAATTTTTATATCTCCCACAAAATTATAAATTTAAGCTTTTCATTTGCTCAATATATTTATATATCTATATATAATATTTCCGATTTTTATATTCATATTATTTAACTAAATCAAATACAAAAGTGGTGTGCTTTACAACGATTTGCAAATTATTAACATTTAATAGTAAGTCATAGGAATACATCGAACTTTAATCAATTAAGTTAGTAGTTCCCTTGAACTTTGAAGAATGATTCGATACAACGTGAGCAGTTGGTTGTGCAGCCCTGGTTTTTAGCAAACGAAATGATAACTCAGTTGTTGCAGAAAGTATAATAGTAATCTAAGAGTAAAGTGAATCACAGCTATTTAATATTTTGTTATTAAATTAGCTTTCTAAAGTTAAGGCTAAAAATCTTCTCTATCGTGTGCAAAATTACACTGAAGGTGATAATTTAATAATCGCAATTAATCAATCTGTATCCAATTTTTTCCTTTATTTTTACAAACTTTCAGCAAAAGCCGTTTAACTAAACTTTTACCACACATAATTTTGATTGAAGCACACATAAAACATGAGCGAGGAAAGTTATGAAAATATAATATGGACCATAAAAAATGGAGAATTAGATGCAGTAGAAGCAACTTTTAGCAATGATGTGAGCCGCAATATATGGTTTAAGCTATATAACTAATTTATATTATTTGCAGACCCAGAAAGTTAATACAGAAATTAAAGGAAGATTTCCAATACATTATGCAGCTGATTTTGGCCAGCTAAATGTGTTAAAATTTTTAATTAAAGTAGGAGCCGATGTAAATGTAAGCATACTATTCCTTGGTACATATATATAGAATATACTCGTATTGATAGAATTTAAACCGGCAATAGATATTTTGCGAGAAGGTTGCAAAAAGTGAAAATAGAACTATTTAATCATATAAAATCGAACTCAACTCTGACTCGTTTTTGGACGCGTTTTTATTTCATCAATGTCCTTATTTAAATCGTCATAAAAGAACAATTGGCCATTTTCTTTTCTTTTTTTTTATAAAAAGCCGGTTTACTATTTTAATGAAAGTATTTTTACACTCACAGAGTGAAACAAGTATTCATGCTGTCCGTCCGGATGAACGCAACTATTGAAGATAAAGACTTGAAACTTTGGATATATGTGTATTTGTTGTTTTTTTTTAAGAAAACAGCTTGAAGTATGTACAATAAAACGCATATTTCAGAGGGTATTTAGTGTAACAATATTAACAAGAATATGCTTTATAGTTAATAAATCGGATTATTCGTATGTATTTTTTTACAGAAAAAAGATAAACATGGAATTACTCCTCTTCTAGCGGCAGTTTGGGAAGGACATACAAAATGCGTGGAGTATCTGTTGGAAAAGGTATATTTGCATTTGGAAATTATTTCATATTAAACTAATATAGCTTGTATTTTATAGGGTGCGGATAAAAGTGGCACCACTCCAAACGGCCAAAGCTATGCTGAAGCAGCAGAAAACGAAGAAATTAAGAAACTTCTTTTGATTCCATAAAAATACCTGTTAGACAATATTAAATCAGTCTTTTAAAATACTATAAAATAAACGAGACACTCATTTAACTGAATAACAAGTCCGGTGAAATATGGAAGGTATCCAAAGGGCGAAATATTTTTATTTTGTCTCAATTTTAATGGCTGAACTTCCTAATATATCCAGAGACTTGCAGCTTATTTGACACACCCCACAGTAAACATTTTAAAATGGTATAATATATATGTATGTATAATAAAAATTAAACTCATTGGTTAATTTCTTATTTATCAATTAATTTTACAATTAAACAAGTGGCACGTTGCAGTCGACTCTAACCGGCACCACAATACTCGTTCACTGTGTAATACTAATTAAAATATGTTCCCATAGCACTTTGTGTAATAATAAATTATTATTATTAATCATTTACTAAAACGAAAATAATAAAAAAAAAAGAACTGACTGCGCGGTCACATTGAACACATAAGCCACCTACGTGTTAAACATTATCGGCACCAACCGTTTAATTTTTCATGTGACTAAATTTTCGGTAGGTATTTAATTATCTTACCTATCTATTATAACAGTGGTTTGTGTCTTGGGCAAAACAAACCGCTATGTGACGACACCGAGAGATTTTGTGGTAACTAGAGTTGAACCGAATCGTGCTGAATAAGATCGATTGAACTACTCACCTAACTGACTGAACTTGTCAAGTTAGCAACGGTCACTTAGCGTCGATTTTTTAAACTCGGTTCACGGGGCGAAAATAATACAATCGGATATTAGTTATTTATTAAGTTGATAGACCGCAGACTACCATATAAAAATGTAAAAGATTTAAAATTCTCTGTTTGTTTTTTTGACGTTAAGTTTTAATAATAAAATCTAATTTTTGAAAAGTCCAGTTTACTACAAAAATCCAATTCGACGTGTAAAAGTAATTTTGGATATTCATTTCAAAAGCCTTTATTTTTTATTACACACGGTAAATGCAACTTTTAATGACGGTACCAAAAGCATAATATATTGGAACGTTACAAAAAATTTGATAGACATGAAATTTCCAAAAAAAAAAGTAATATTGAAAATATATTTATGAAGATTATAGATTGATTGTATTCATTTTAAGACTTCTATACATAAACGTAAGAATATCTGTAGCTTCCTCAATCCTCTTAGATGTTGGTTTTCCGGCACCGTGACCAGCTTTTTTGTATACGCGCAGTAACAGCGGATTTTTTTGAAATTCTGAGTGGCGCACAGCTTCTTGCAATGCGGCAGCAAACTTTAATGAGTGCAATGGGCTGACTCGGTCATCGTGATCAGCTGTTAAGATCAGAGTGGACGGGTACTCTTCCAAAGAACTTTGTGGAGTATGCACATTGTGTAATGGTGAAAACTTAACAAGATTATCAAAGTGTTCTTTTTCTGAAGGATTCCCATAGTCCGAGCACCAGGCGTGGCCAATAGTGAATTTATGAAACCGCAACATATCCATCACTCTGTTGGGAAATATTTAAAGCATATTTAAGCAAATAATTAATGTTTTAATATATACAAATCGTTCTATAAATAATCGGCAGTCTTATTTATCACGGTTCAACACAATTTTTATAATAATTTTTAGAACACATAATATGTATGTAAAACATATTAACAAAGATTTTCAAACAAAATACTAACCCGACTTGAGCAACAGCTGCTCCAAACAAATCAGGGCGTTGATTGATACAAGCACCGACCAGGAGACCTCCATTGGATCCTCCCTGAATAGCCAAACGGTCTTTTGTGGTATAGTTGTGTTTAATTAAATATTCCGCAGCACATTGAAAGTCGTCGAAAACGTTTTGTTTATTCAGCAATCGTCCGCCGTTATGCCATTTTTCGCCATACTCTCCACCCCCACGAATGTTAGGGTAAGCCAAAACGCCATCAAAGGAATCTACAAACATAAGACTGATTTTCGGTTGAAATATATACTTGCTGTAGAAATTACCGTATGTTAGGTACATCTTATTTGGTATACAACAGTAGCTCTGAGCTGCAGTAACAGAGATTCTAATTAATTTGTATACATGTGCGGGGAAAAGATCGTAATTTCCATAGAAAGTATAACGAAAACAGACTTTTCGACTTTAGACTCGCGCAAATCAAGTTTATTTCATATGATCGATTACCTTCACTGTTTTCCTACAATTTATACACATCTGCAACAACCGTTGTAAGTTTTCTTTGTAGACTATGAGAGTAGCATACAGAAATGACTAGATTGACTCGGCACTCGACTGTTGACCCTGATATCAAATATATATACTTAATGGAGTCGGAGATGCTTCCTTCTGCACTTGCACAAAAATATTTTACCCTTTTTTACCCTCTGCAAGTTGGACGCAAATGAAACATGGCTAGAGATGAGTAACACCGTACTGGTAAACCACTGTTATGGTTTACTTATGCCTGCAAAATCATGCATACAAACATATACAAGTTTTATTTTTGAAGGGGTTTAAAAGAAATATATAAAAAAATTAGCACCGATTTCGTTTTCGTTCTTAAATTTGAAAAAGTCAAGCTGCCTTGTAGCATTTCCTTGTACGATGTTAACTCATCTTAGTATTAACATTGTTTTGGGTAAACCGACACTTAACCTACATATAATGTGTACAAGGTATACAAAATTCATTTATATATACTCACCCTGTAAGGCCAAATGTTGGTAGCATGCTTATATTAAATCCACCATAACCATATAGTAGGCAGGGTCGGGGTTCGATAACATCTCTTTTTTTTCGTATTATAAACATAGGCACTTTGGTGCCATCTTTGCTAAAATAAAAGATTTGTTCAACAGCGTAGTCATCACGTCGAAATCCGTCCAAATTAAGTTTAATTTCACGAAAGACTTTTGGCGGTTCATCCGGATATTTAAAGTCATAATGATAAATTGTTCCAGGATTTAGAAATGACGAGAAATTGTAAAAAATTTCGGAATATTTTGTTTTGCCAGAGGTTCCAACGATGGTGCCAATATCCAAATCAAATTGTCGAATAAGTAATCCTGTTTGAAGTGAATTTGCTTGCAAAATTGTCTGAAATACCAAGTATTAGTATGTTTACAACTTGAGTAAAATTTACCTTACTTTAACATCTCTTATATAGCAAAGAAGAAGCTTGTCTTCATTAACGCATTTAGCCCAGTCCAAAACATCTTTTTCGTGTTCCTTGAAAATTCGACATTATTAATATTTTGTATTTTTAATAATCGTTAGAAAATTTTTTTTTTTTACCGCTATAAGGGTTTCCCAATTTTCTTCGGCTGGATTTTCAAAGTCGATTATTATGACACGATAGTTTGGAGCATTTTTGTTTGTACGGAAATACACTTTGGATCCAACGTTAGTTACGTACTGCAAAAGTAAAAAAGATTAAGTTGAAACTTATACGAATATATTATTATATGTGCAACTTCGAATCTACAATATATTCAAACATTCCATCACCAACTTGTATATATTTATTTAACTAAAATTTGGTTTGTCAATCTGATTAATGCGATTTTTGGTTACAGTGCTGATTAACATCTTAAACAAGTAAGAATGCTCTAAACGAAAATGTCGGGCTGGATTTGAAATACACTTCATCTGAGTATGGTAGCTCTTTTAAACTGAAGGAAACTAAATGCGTTAGAGTAGTGATACTCACAAAGAAAATAAATATTTAATGGGATGGGAATGAGTGCGGAAAATGTCCAATAATACAATATCCTTTATCTGTGTATACTTTGCAAGAAGCAGCAAGTTTACAAAAGGCCAGAAAATAATCTAATGGGGTAGGTTCCATAAAGGAACAGATGGTTCTAACACACAGAATCGTCGCGAAACACTTGAGCAACTGCTTCAAAATACAAAATACTTGTACGTATCATGTACATGTATCATGTACATGGTAAATGGAACAATTCTTCAAAATAAATAATGAAATGCATGTACTTACGTCGTAGTCCGATTCAAACTTATCAACAATGATTTTAACATCCAATTCTCCCTTTATATCTTCTCCAGGTTTAAGATCGGAATAGTATATTATGTTATCACGACAATCTTTAACAATTGCCATTATCAAATATTTTCCACAATCGGATACGACAGATTGGCTAAATTGAATAAGAAAATCGGTTATTTTTAAATTATTCTACAAATTATAAAATATATAAAAATTCATACAAGCGCCATGACGGTTCTTCATTAAACTGAACAACTAATACATCATTTTCCTGGCTCTCTCCGATACGATGATAATAAAGTTTTTGGTTTTCATTTTGCTTGGTTTCTGAACCATCGGTTTTACCGTCCTGGTCAGGATACATCTGTTGAATTCAGGTTTTCAATTAATAAGTACCATTATACGCAAATTTTACATACTCCGTAGAAAAATCCTTTGTTATCCTTTGTCCATGAAATTTCTGTAAATTTCACTTTTTCTAACACTTCGTCAAAATCCTGACCGGTTTCAGCACTTCGTATGCGAATTTTAATCCAATCAGATCCACTCTCACTAAGCCCATATGCCATATATTTACCATCATCGGAAAAAGATTTCTGCGATAATGCAACTGTACCATCCTCAGACAGACTGTTTGGGTCCAGAAATACTTTGCTCTCGCCATGTAAAGAATCTTGCTGATACATAACACTAAAATGATAAATATACGAAACGTTTACATATCCATATATTTGAATAAGCAATAAGTAATTACCTTTGATTCTGAAGACCGGTGTTCATGAAAAAGTAATAATAATTTCCATATTGCATGGGGCATCCATATTTCGGATAGTTCCATAATTTTGTAAGTTTGTTATTAATTTTTTTCCACAGTTCACAACGTTCAAGGAATGGCTGGCTTATATTATTTTGGCTATCGACAAATTTCTGTGTTTCAGCTGAGTCCGGGTCCTCAAGCCAACGGTAAACATCCTTTATCTTTGAACCATGAAAGTCGTCTTCAATAGTAACGTCCTTAAGAGCAACAGGATATACAAATTCTTCTTGCGCCGATTTGAACGACTTTTTAGTATTATCTGACATGCCGGTGACTGACATAGCTGCCGTATCTACAAAAGTACGATGAAAACATGCTTAAGGTACCAACAAAGGTACTGCTTTAAACTTACGTTTATTTGCAGTTCTTAGATATAATGCACGCGCAATGACTCTGCACTGACGTAGATGTGAAAAATATCGCATTGCAATAATTTAACTAGAGAGGAGCACAGCATATAATAAAAAACAATATTATCGGTAGAGCCTTATCGATATTAACTACACATTTGATTATTTATTTTGTAATAATACGAGAAAATAAAATAATTTATGGCGAAATGTCATATATATGAAATTATAGATTCCTAAATTCATGTCAACTGAAGTATAAAAAAAAGGTAACAGCCTGTTTCTACAAAGGCAGCGTCCACTTCCATGTATGTATTGGACGTACGTCTGAAACACAAGCAAATAGTGTCAAAAGCACAAGTTAACAGGGAGAGAATATAGAAGCGTTCTGCCAAATCCTTTCTACATAAATTTTATGAGTAGACAATATTGAATGCTACTGTCTCTGGTTTAAACATTTGCAGAAAGTGAGTAATTCGTGTTTCTTGCGATGACTTATCTAATTTCTTATCGATTTTATAAAAATATAACAATGTCAATAAAATATACAGCTCATATAGGTAAACGATAGTAATTTGTATATTAAATTAACAGGTAATTTCGCCCCACAGATAGCCTGAGCCCTGCAATCTGTTGTTTCCAGTTGTTGATACTATATCGAAAAATCTATATTTTAATTTTATGATATGGTTTTTGTAAAGTGATATCGATATTTTATATAGAAATTTTTCTGTGTTATCGACACCTGTTGAACAATTTCGAAAAAGTACAAATTGATTAAACTATTTGCATACCCACTCGAGAACTGCAATGCACTTTGCTTGAAAATATGTTTTCGCTAGATGCTTTGTTAATTAATACTGCTACCTCTATGCTCTACAAGTTTAGCACTCCACACATTTTCTACCATCTGGACCAAGTCGGAAATTTCTCAAACTGTGTTTTGACGATTTTGTTTTATTATTATGGCCGACCAAGTCCTTTTAAAACGAAAAAGTTGAGTTATCCGATTATTCCTATGGCATCTATATGATATAGTGGTCCGATTGGGCCACGTACAATAATTCAGTTCTATGCCAAGTCTTATGCCTATTTAAGTCGATATACTAATTCAAGCTCAAAATTGTTGATATTTCCATACAAAGGCGTCGCGCTCACACAAAATTCCGATATAGTGATGTCACAGTTCTAACAGCGCAGAAGTCTCCATAATCTCTGTACCTTAATTGTGCGCGTTACTCGTCTTAATATTTGTTTGCTGTGCAAGATCCCGGTTACAAGTAGATGCAAGCGCAGGCTCGGCTAGCCATTCAAGTTACAAACAAGCCTTGGTTCGCTACCCGTTGTTTGCATCTGGACGATTCAAGTTTGAAAATAAATGTGTATATTTTTCTACAGATTATGCACCGAAATACATTGAAAGATTAAATGGTTCAGGCTAATATTAGGTAATATTTATTCATTTAATTACTGTAAAAATGAATGCCTGATTAAAACAGAAGGAAGTTGATCTACTTTTCCTCTGGCTTGCTAAACACAAAAGTCAAGTTACATTTGCCACAGTAATGACGATCTTCGTGGGCAGCCATGAAGACTCCAGCACCACAATTCTCTCCAGGACACTCGCGTCTCAAGCGATGGATCTTTCCATTCTCGTCAACCTGTTTGAATAAGAAAAAAAAATTGATTGAAAAAACAACATAAACAGAATATTGAATTGATCACATTTGAAAACCTAGTAAGTCAAAAAGCTCAAGATCAAGACTCAAGAATTCCAATAACAGATCGAAATAATTGTTATTGTGGATGTACCTTGTAGTATTTAAGGACAGCTAGCTTGACCTTCTTCCTCTTGTGCTTAATTTTCTTGGGAGTAGAATAATTCTTCTTCTTGCGCTTCTTTGCGCCACCACGAAGGCGGAGCACTAAGTGCAAAGTCGACTCTTTTTGAATGTTGTAATCAGAAAGAGTACGACCATCTTCCAATTGCTTGCCAGCAAAGATTAAACGCTGCTGATCTGGAGGAATTCCTTCTTTGTCCTGAATCTTGGCTTTGACATTTTCGATGGTATCCGACGGTTCGACCTCAAGAGTTATGGTCTTACCCGTAAGGGTTTTTACAAAGATTTGCATCGTGCACTCCCGTGGCAAACTGAAAAATTCCAAAAACAGAATACAAGTTAATACAAATACTTGAAACAAATTCAAAATATTAATCCGAAAGCTTAATTTCAATCAAACAACTGTTTTTTATATTGTATTATTTTTATTAAGAAATTTGATTACAAATCAGTCACCTAACACTAAAAATCAAACGAGAAGAACCGCATTCACAACTCCATCGTTTTCCGGATTGTTTGTAACTTGTGCATATTTACCCCACACAACTTTACCAGTTTGCGTTACCAGACCCAATTCGGAGATATTTACTTCTATTACCGTACCCTTAGTGATGACACCTAAGGAGGTAAACATTGGGGAGCTGGGATTCTTTTTGACGCCAATGATTGGTAGGTGGAAAGTTGCCTTCAATTCTGGGTGAGTAACATGCGCCTTTTTCATTCGTAATGCCATCGGTCGAATGAAGCGTTCGAACTTTGGTGGTTTTCGGGTAAAGTTCTCACCGACAAATGTAACTTTTGTTACCATGCGCTTCCAGGCCTTCCGTTTGGTCTTTCCTGTTTTCAGTACCTTGAACACCTCTGCATCAGATTGAGCACGAACTTTTGGTATGGGCACATCCCACTTTCCAGCCTTCTCCTTTCGTTTCTGCTTTATCATATTTGATAGAACTTTTGCGCTGGACTGGATACCTCTATCAAGTAGATAATGTGGTAAAGCTCCATCCTCAACTTTTTCTTCTTGTTTTTTGACCTTCTTTTCTTCGTGGGCTTGAATCTTTTTCTTTATTTGAATCTTCTCATTACGACGCTCCTTATTAAACAATTTCGCTTTAATGCCGCGTAATTTTTGCGCTTTGCGGGCAATATCTTTTGGAAGTCGTGCTTCCTTTTTGCGTTTGCGTTCTTCATAGTCGAGCCGTCGACCATACAACTTGCGATGGCGTTCCATATACTCATTTTGCGGCATGTTTTACCTTCTCCTGCAGACCTGCAAAGTCAAATTGGTTAATAACAGAACATAATTTTTACACAATGTACACTGTGCATTCTGCAGTTTCTGACAATCCACTAGTGACATATTGGAAACACTCACCTTACACTTTCTTTAAGTATATGAAATATACATAAAAAACACAATGCAAATGTATTTATCAATACATCACATGTAAATAGCACCAACTGCTAACTTTTGCACATTTTCCGTACGGATGGTATTTACATACAATATTAAGTAAAATAAACCGCAATACGAATGTTTATTCTGATAAAAAATTAACATATTCAAGCTCAAATGTCGTAGAACGCATTAATAACTCAATTTATTAATTTTTAAATTGACACTATTCATTGCTTAAGATTTTATGTAATAATAGTACAGAAATTTCCAACATTTACCTCAATTAATAATATTTTAAAATTCACCCACCTTAGTCTGCCCAAAGTTCGATCAGAAAGAATGTAGGAAACGTGGTACAGGCAGGAAATGGAGACGAAAAATAAACAGGGTTGATTGAAACTTAATCGAATAGATTTTACGAAACAACAGTATACTTATATTCTATTACATATGAAATAATATAACTCTGGAACAATGGAATGATACATATAACATGTATATATGAGCCGTTTGATGCACAAATCGACTAACCCCACAAATAATAAATTCGAGAAATACGATAAAGAAGTTTACATTGTATTTAAAATTGTATAAGCAAATATGTAAAATATCCATAAAGGTCTGGCTTTAAATATGTATACAACGTAGATATTAATATATTCATTAATTATTCATAAATGCAAATACTGACGTAAGTTTACGTTAGAATTGCCCGGATTTAGGTCTACTAGTTTAGTTATTATTAGATAGCTGTGAACAGGACGTGAAGTCTTCTGTTGCCCAGTGCAGGGCAGGAGCATAAGTGTTCGATATCTTCTATTTCTTCTTCGTCTATGCAGCTGCTTGTTTTAAAAGAAAATTCTTATGTTTAGCTGTAGGGACTATACTCCATCTCCTACACGGAAGGTTATTGCCCCGGCTTTTCCTGGATATTTGAAACCCAGTTTTCTCTCCGAGAAATGAGTGTGTTGGCATACAGTAATTCGTTTTGGCATGGCTATGGCTGATATCTTTTAGGATATATCAGTGTCCAACTTTTTTATTTCCAGTACCTGTAGTCTCTGAGGCGAATTGCAGCCACTGAGGCAAGGTCTTTACTGAAAAGTCCTAGAGGTTTGGATTTCTAGGGCATCTTTTGGTCGAGGAATCAAGTTCACATGTCATGACCCTGTATGTCACAAATGGTCGATTAGATCCGACCCCCAGAACCAGAGGCTCAGAAATTGCGACCAGGACGACGTTGTCGTCGATGTCCAGAAAAGCTATTATGGTATATTTTTTGCTATGTAACGATTTGACTATGGTTGTAATAACAGAGTGTAGAGCGGTTTCCGTGGATCTACCCTTCCATGTTGCGTGTTAAGAATCTGATAGAAGCTCCGGAGCTATTGAGTTTCTTATATGTGAGCTAATTAGACTCTCGAAGGTCTTCAGCATGAAGGACGACAGACTTATTGGTCTGAAATCTTTCGAAGTGTGTGAGGATTTGCCGGCCTTTGGTATAAAGACTACTCTTAGTATCTGGTATCAGGCCAGTTTTGAGCACTAGTTAGAAGATTGTTTAAACTCAGTTAATAGCAGTATCCTCTGCTTGCTGTAGATGTGCAGAAGTAATATTGTCAGGACCTGCTGACTTGTCAGGTCTAAAGATGTTTATGGACCAGCTAATGCAATATAATATATATTTTAACAAATTATTATTTTTTTTAATATTTATTATTTATTAAAGCTCTTTTAAAAATTAAAATTATATATGACACTGTTCTGGTATATATATACCAATACCTGCAAAAATTTGGTATTTAGATTGCTGGTGACCTCACCCAAAATTATCTTGGCCACGCCGACTAAACGCCCCTCAGCGCCTCCCTAAATTTTGAAAACGCTTATATATACCACAGTTTTTGAACAACAAAGTTTGGTATATATATTGTTGAAAATCTCCCCCGAAATCCCACAATCAGATATACCATAAAGCTCAAATGATCTTTCCCAAAGATTGTGATCTTGATATTCCGGCCACACCCAGTATAATGCCCCCAGCCAGTACGCTTCCATGAACGGTATAAATCTATACCTCCCACAAATTGCAAAAAACCAATATTTTTCAAAATAACAATAATTAAGACACAGAACGAGTCGGTCACACCTGACTGCAACGTTCTTACTTGACAAATCTTAATTTTTTTAAATGTTTGTTCTGAGATATCACCTCCAACTGAAACTAGTAGGCAGATTTTTGCAAATTCTGTGATAGCGAGCCAGAATATATTTTATATGGATGCCCTATATAATTCAGCTTGCACTATTTTGGAGACAATAACGCCTGTTTATGTTATTCTAATGCAAGGTTGTATGTGACCTTTGAAGTTCAATGGAATTAGACTGAGAAGTTGAAATATCAGGACGTCCGTGACCTGTTGCTATCATAGTCTCCATTCGTTGCGTAGTGTCGCGCACAACTCCACTAAAGTCGGGTAAGTCTGGAAGATCTAGTGCAAGGTGTGCTGAAAATCGTTTATAAACTGAGCTTTTGACGCTTTCCTTCTTAGTCTTTTTTCTACTTTCTTCGTATTTTAGCTGTTGTTTAAGAAAAATTGAGGACTTCATCATTTCATGTATATTGTTAAAACTATCTGCAGATTTTTCTATTGACTTAAGTGCTTGAACACCGTATTCCATATCATAGCAATGCCCTTGCAAGCTGCTTTGTAAACTTAGAACTTCGGTTCGTTTCTCTAAAATTGCAGGGAGCACTTTTCGAATGTGTTCCTGGAAATGATAAAACTTTATTTTCCTTCGGTTAATATGAGGGAAATCAACAAATCTTACCTGAACTCGGAAGAAAGCTAAAGATGGGTCGTTTGCGAATATGTGTATATTTTCAGATATTTTTTCTGATGCTGAAAGGTAAAAAATACAGAAAATACGTATTTAGCTATAGATGTACAAAGTGATTCCCAACTTATTTAACCCAGCACATAACAAACAAGTAAGTCGGGTGTAACCGACAACGCAATACTCGTTCACAGTGTGATAAGGATATCTACAGTTAAAAAAGTTTATGTCTCTCACTTTCATACATACGGACATGGCTAAATCTACTCAACTCGACCTCATGATCAAGAATATGTATACTGTTATACATATACATTTGCACAACCCCATTATACCCATTTTTAATGGGTATAAAAATATAAATACCAAACATTGTTAGTCTAATATTTTTAATTTATCACGTATGAAATAAAATGAAATTCTTTTTGTTTACTTAATGCTTTTTTGATTGTTAATTAGAATTCTATAAAAAATACAATTAAATGTTAAGACATTAGACTAACAACCAGCATTTATATATTTTAGTATATTGTTTAGTATAGTTATTAGATCTGTTAGTTAGTGGTTGATTAAGGTTTTAAGGTTAATTACTTTTTTTTGCCTTAAAGTTCAGATCACTTCCTTGCGTCATGCTGATTATTATCCTTTTCCTTTTTGTATTTTTCAGTTGTCCGGCAAAAGAACAATTTCCGATTATGCTGCAAATAAAAAGAAGAGTCTGTTAGTCGGAAACGCCCGACAAGGAAATACCCTGAAACCAGCTGCGTATTATCATTACAAAGATGTAACGCGATTTCCCAATGAATTGTTGGATAACTAAACTAACTTCATACAACCCAATTTGCTGTTGCACTCTATGATCAATTTGCCAAACAACCGATATTGTGACGACACGCTCTTTTAAATCTTGTTTTTGCTTCGGTGCCGAATAACGGAACTGTTTATTGCCAACCCTAAACTCTCTCATTCGTGCTCTAACAACTCAACCGAGCTCTACTCTACTCTCTAAAGTGTACACGGGTCTTTAGATGTATATTGATTTTACTAACCCTTAGTTTGCATTTAAAAAAAAGCTTAGCATTTTATCTGAACCCGCATCCCAAAACCGCATCTGCACCCGCGTCAATTTTCAACAGCGCTGGAAAACAAATCACAAACATTCGGATGGCAAAACTGAAAATGCACAATTCCAACATACATTTCACTTTGTAAACAGAGTATAAATCATTACACGCTTTAATTAGATAGAGGTAGCAGACAGACAAATTGACTATTTGATTAACATAAAATGATATTTACATAGAAACTAAGAACAGAAGTAAATTGTTGCTGCTCGGAATAATAAAATGTCTTTAAATTTTCAATTTTATACCCCAATAGAGATGAGCGATTTTTCTCAACTGATTACATGCTATAAGTATTTAACAGTAGCTAGTTACTGTTCCTACTCTTCCAAAAGTAACAGCAATAAAAACAGCAGCTGATTATAGTATAATTTGCTTAGCGGCTTCGATTATAATTATAGCGTTTTACATTATCAGACATTCCATATCAGTCCTCAAACTAAGTAGCTGTGACTTTGTGAACAACAAAAATGTTGCGCGATTTACAGATGGAAAATTAGGTGGATTCAGCCACAAAAAATTTTTTGCTAACTGAAAAGCGAGCATAAGCCAATTGTTCAGACAATTAAAAGGGTTAACGGCATGCATGTACCAATGCTGAAATTGCCGAATATATTGTATACCATTTGCATTAATAAATGTAAATAATATCTGAGATCTGCAAATAAATCAATGATTAAAACTAAAACGTGTGGATCATTGATTTATAGATATATTCATTAGCTTTCAAGAAATGCTAAGTTTTTTAAAAGCGGTTTTGTATCGGTTATATGATCAAATATATAGGCCCACCACTGAACAAAAACTAAAAAAAAAACAGATTTAAATTTTTTTTTTAAAAAACTTCAGCCTTTAAAGAATGTTTAATGTGGTTTTTCTTAACTCTGTAGTCGGGCGTTACCGACCTTTTTACCGATCTTTAAAAGACCTGACTAGTTATCTACCTTCCAAATATGGGCAGGGCCGCTGGGGGCATTTCAGAGCGCGTGGAATGTCAAGGTCGGAATCTTTGGGGGAGGGCAGACGCTATCTGCATACCAAATTTGGTGACGCTGGTTTTAAAACTGTACGAGATATAGATTTTCGGGATTTACGGTGGCCGGAGGGGGCGTGACCGGCAAATTTCTCCTATCAATCTTTAAAGTAGGTGACCAGTTTTCTACCTTCCAAGTTTGGTGAGCCTAGACTTAAATCTGTGCGAGATAAAGAATCGCCCATACGAATCTTATATCGTCTACAGTTTTACAGTTAGACCCCAAATTTTCCAACTCCTTTAAATATTGGAAGATTTAAAATTTTTAAAAACCGAAACTTTCCAAAATAACTTTAATAATTAAGACAGCAACATTTTCACGATTGGGGGGAGGTATGCAAAATCCATATTAGAAGAAGTTTGGTGCCGATAAGCGATAAATATCCAAAATTATAAAACGGATTGGCTATCGATAATATGCAATAAAATTGATCTGCATATGGCACAGACGAGCACATGAAACTAAACTTCAACTCTCTAGCTTTTATGCGGTGCTTGGTACTAAGTGCTTTGTAAAAATTGTCAAATTTTACCACACGTTTTTTTTTTAAAACTAATGTATTTCCTCACCGATGAAATCTTTTGAAACGGTTCTTTGGGAGCTATGTATATTATATATAAATGTACATGTGTACGCAATCTGGTGTCTCTAGCTTTCAAAATAATAAAAAAAAGGTTGAAAAATTTGAGGTTTTCGACTTAATGAAATCGGCAGGGTTTTTCGATCATTTGCAACAAACTTCACTTAAAGTGAAGACTTAAAGTCTCTAGCTCTTATAGTTTCCGATATCGACGCGTTCATACTGAGGGACGGACAGACAGACAGACATGGCTAAATCGAGATGATTCCTACTTCCATTATACCCTTTTTACCCATTTACTATGGGCTTAGGGTATAAAAACCACATCTCAAATACTACAGACTTGCGAAATAATACAGACTTGTATACATATATGTATACATATATATATATATATATCATGTGTACACATAGAAAGCGTTTTTCTTGGAAATTTTTTCTTGAATTTTATCACAGTAAATTCAAATGGTAGTGGAGCAGTTGGTAAGAGTTGTGCAGCTGAAGCTGAAGTTGCCTCGGTTCTTTTTTTCCTTGATAATTATTAATATTTATCTTTTTTTCTCTATCGTTTTTCTGTAAATTTGCTTACGTTTATAGGAAATTAAATGGTAGTATGTCGAAGTTGAAGAGTCGGTGGTGCGACCTTCCGTATAGGGTATCTCCTAGTCGGACAGTTCCGACTAGAGCAATCTTACTTGTTTTCAATTAAATACCTATCTGCGTATGGTGCATACATGTCTAAATCGAGTAAGCTACGGATGTTGATCAAGAATACATATGCCTTATAGGCAATACCTTCTTCTGCTCAAAACTATTATACCTATTTTTTAACGTATTTTTAATGGGTATTTTTAACTGGTATAAAATAAAAACTAATGTGTACGAAAAGTACTCGATGGAGCTAAGTTAATTATACTGCAATGATCCGGGACTGACATCATACCGTGCCACCTCACACGTCGAACCAATAAACTACCAATATTTGGACATGTGTACATATATATATATATATATTGGAGAACCCCCATTTACAGCAAGCACAATATCTTATATATATAGCGAGTAAAATACACCCCTGAGTGCAGGCTACCTGTTGAACTGAGCTGGTACCTATTGAACTGCCCTCGTGTCTGTCAATACATTCATTCTAAGACCATACTGAGGAGTAATGTTAGTATACACACACACACACACACACACACACACATGCATACAGTGGTACTTAACTTAACATATAGATGTGTATAATATATACAAACATTTATATATCGTTTTATATGTGATTATATACAAACACACACAGATAGATAGATATATATATATATATTTGTATATATAAGGGAGGTTATAAGTTTGATGATTTAGATGTGTCCGCACACACTTATATTCATTTGTGTGTGTGTGTGTGTGTTTGCCATACACATTAATGAGAGGATAAACATTCAACAAATGTACAAATATAAATGTGTATATCTATGCATTTGTATTTATGGGTATGTATAGACAATTTCATTTATATTGTTATCCACTTTCTGCTCGGTCGTAAGGAACACACGCCTTCAGTTAGACCCAAGAACGCCATTTATTGCAACGTATTTCTTATTGTGCGGCGTCAATCAGAGATAAGATATAGCTCCCTATAGTTACACTCATGTGTAATCGCATTGCCTGCTGAGGTGCCAAATACCAATTGTGATTAATTCAGATGTGCGGCAAGCTGCTTTTTCTGTGTTTAGTTTTCAGTTATGTTTTTACAAATGTGGTGAATTCGGTGCAAATCGGCTGTAGTCCGCGATCCATATTATACAAGATCCGAGGATCGAATAGCTCCACTTCTGCTTTCGAATGTTATCTCACCACCATGAACGGACTGAACGACAAAGACAACTTGGACGATCTCGGGCCAACAGAAAGTCCAATTGGATACGACTTGGAAATAAATACGGAACTTACCAATAATCATACGGAGTTACAACAATGTGCGTGTACTCGATTTTCGAATACTTCACTATATGCTGAAATATCAGTTAATCTATCGTCGAAATCGTGCGTTCTCAATGCCAACGGCAGTCTTATTGCGGTAACATGTGAATCCGGCGCCAATCAAATATTGCAGAGTATCGGCTTTATCAACAAATGCTGTGCCCACGGCTACACATTTGTCTCAAAGTTCAACAGATGCATTTCACAAGAGCCCGACTTCTCTATATACTCGGCCATTCTCGACAAACCGATGATCTTTGTCGATAATGCATTCGAATGTCCCAAAAACAAGGTGTTGGTTGAATATATGGTTCCGGCGGAAACAGTCAACTTCAAACAACAAGAGCTTTTTTTACAAGCCTCCGGCAGGTCTTTCAAAAGAAGTGAATACTGCATTGAAGCAATTGACGGTTCAATTGAGAACATAAACTCAACCGAGAACGAACTGAGTCAGCATTTCCTAATTCGCACCTGTCAGCAATTCAAAGTTTGCGATTCGCTCCCTTGTGTTCGCAAGTGCTGTGGCGACGGCGAAATCTACGTTAAAAAGAACGCGACAACTTCGTGCAAAGGCGATGATAACGATTCCAAGTTTCACAGTTTCCGAAGCATGAATATCAACGGCAATTTTACGAAACCCTCAGGTATGCAAAGCTCTATATTTGTCATTCAAGTTGCAAATAAATATACTTCAGCAGATATTTAAACTCGTTCAGGCAGTGCAACTAGTGTATGGGATTTATATTAGATAGGTGGATATAGATAGATAGATATAGATAGATATTAAAGATAGAGAGCTGAAATTTTGAAAGTACTTAGTTATCTGCTTCAGACAATGTGTTCAGATTAGTGGGCCACGCCCATTGAGAGATTGGCCAAGCAAAATGGCGACACACAAGCTGATATTTCCAACAATTCTAAAGCTAGATGTTGATATCTGGTAACCTTCCCACCTTTACGTGGTCTGCATTGGCGGTAGGGGGAAAGAGGGGCGTGGTTCAATTTTTTTTTTTACCAATCTTTCAAGAGGGTGAACAGTAATCGATCTTCGAAATTTTCAGTCCCTAGCTCTAAACCTGTGGGAGATTTAGGCATTTCCGATTTTGTTAGGCGGGGGCGTTGAGGGGCGTCTAAGTGGGCGTGGGGAAGGTTACCAGCTATATGCATACAAAACTTGGTGACTGTAGCTTTGAAATGGTGGAAAACATTCGCCTTTTAATGATTAGCGATTCGAGGTGTATCGACATGTTTTCGAATTGCCAGCCCAAAAGTGGGCGAAGAGGAGGACTGCAGAAGAAACTGCATATATATATATATATATATATATATATATATATATATATATATATATATATATACCGAAAAATGTTGCGTTCATCCGGACAGACGGACAGCATGACGGACACATGACGGCACACACCCAATATACTAGTTTTACTGCGTGAACGAGTATTAAACCGAAAATGTTCCAAAATATCAATAATAATTAAGGCCCTGATCGGGTGTAACGCAGTTAGTAGCGCCTGACTGCAGCCTTCTCAATTGTTATATCCTGAACCCACTAAAAATGGGTAAAAAGGATATTATGGCTTTGGGAAAATCTATGTAACAGGCAGAAAGACGCATCTCCGATCCTATAAAGTGTATATATTCTTGTTCAGCATCACTAGCCGTATCGATTTGGCTATTAGATCGTCCATATCAAGTTTATATATATATATATAAATATATATATATAACCCTGACTGTTCTTCTAAAATCGATAAAAACCTACAACAACCCCAAATTATTAGTATGAATATTTAATATACTACAGCGCTAAAAGCATTCTCTATGAAATAATTTATGTTAGATATTATTAATTGAAATCGATGGAGGGACGGCGATAAAATTTTTTATAGCTAGATACGTTTTTATATGATTTCTTTGCGGAATTTTTGCCGAAATTCTACTTGAATTATTTGACATCATAATCCCATAACCATAATTATGTATCCTCAACTGAAGTAGCGTTCATTAAAATTAATGCAGAAATGACTAATTTATACAAGGCTTAACGCACAGAAGAAAAATCCCTATGGGGACAAGAGACGCACGTCTCCCTATCGAAGGAGAAGAGAGATATTTTGTTGACATGTTCCTGTTGTGAAATCAATATGAATTCAGCCATGAATTTTATTTTCGAAGACATTTCAGGCCTGAACTCAGTACTGACTTTTACAGGCTAAAGTAAGCGCAGGTCATGAAAGTCGTAGGACATGCTTTGCTTAAATTCATGCCTAAAATGCATGGCCTGGTTTCAGTACTGATTCAGGCCTGCGCCGCACTGCAGGCTATCGATAAAAATCGATTTCAAGTGTTGGTTTTCTTATTCTACCTCGGAGACTATACGAGCTAGAGGTACTAAGTTTTGTATGTTATGTTTGTGTTAATACAAAAAACCCGCAATAAAAAGTTTTAATAATTGTGCAATTGTGTAACAATCCAATATATTGCATAATTAAAGTATTTCTAATGTGACAATTCTGATATTTATGATGATTTACATTTTTTAGAATTCGGAGTTTTAACCGGATTAGAATGCCCGAAATTCCGCTTGGATCCGGATTCGTTTTTCGATGAGTCTCACGTAATAAGTTCAACCACAGGATCATTGCTCATAACAAGCACGAGAAAAATGTACTCAAACAGTCAGTACTGCATCGAAAAAATAAAAAATTCATCAATTAGTGATCAAAAGGTAAATTTTTGGAAACTTATACTTAGCTTGTGTAGTCTTGTATATATATGTTGCTCCCCCGAAACCTGTATAAATATTATATGTTTTTGATAAGAACATTCACGTGATTTAGACAATATTGTGGAAATTACCGGGCCTTTCTCTGCAAATTTGAAATTTAGCTTCTTGTAAGAAATAATTTATCAGTTGTGGACGTTATGCGATTATAATCAAATTTTCAATTGCACACTACCATCATAACTTTAAGAGGTTAAATGTCGGTCAAATTAAATGCCCTTTTTGCGTCGCATGCATTTATTTCCACCCTGTCCGCCGGGACACTAACCTGTCTGAATCCGAGTTGACACGCATTCTCAAAGAATTAGGTCCACGTTTTATGTGCAGGTGACTTGAGCACAAAATATCGATGCTGGGGCTGCCCCAGAAAATTTGGGCGAGACAAAACCATTGACAATATCGTCAGACACTTCAACTGAAACATTAGTGCCACTGGCTGCCCTACGTACTATCCATATGATCACTTTCTCAGGTCTACATATCAAGAGTAATAATGTAATGTAGTAACAATTATGATACCACATTCGACTGATCCTAACCCTCAAGGAAAGAGGAATATTTTGAAGCCGTCAAAAATATCGTTTGGCTAATGGTAAGAAGATCTCCTGCTTTCAATCACTCGCCTCCTTGGATGTGGAATTGAATTCTCCAGTAGACATCGATCTGGCACTCGAGTCTCTCACAAATAACATTATTTGCTTCAGCACCCGTGTCCTATCCAAAGAATTCTCCTGCCAAGGCTTTACGTGCCCCCCTTTTCGACGATCTCATTGTCATACTACGTGAAAAAACAGCTTGCGACGCCACTGGTTAAGATCTGGCAATCCCAGAGACAATGTCTCTTGGAAACGGGCAGCTACTTCACTAAGGCGTTGACCCCAACAAATCTTTGGGACATAATTTGTGGCAGCTTACCTGCCATATCAAAATACAGCCGGCAATCTTAGACTCAATTCAGGGTGTTGAAAGCTAAAGTCTGTATATGTATCAGTACTTTAATGAACAGCATATCTTTAAGTTAATTACACTCGACTAGAATAATATTTACATTTTAATAACACATGAATAAAAAAATAATTTCCTTTCAGAACAGTTTTACACATTTGTGTGTTTTGATTCTAAAGTAGTGAGCAATGATCGCATTCGCTTTAAGATGTATCCGGTTGGTCTACTGATATCCTGTTGCTTTTATGTAATTACGCTACTAGTGTATACTTCAATTGAAAAGCTGCGCAATCTTCCGGGAAAGATTTTAATTTGCTTGGTAAGCAGTCTCCTGTTCGCGTACCTTGGAATAGCATTGGGTCAATTATTGCCTACATCAAACAATGACATATGCTTTATATCAGGTAAATAAAAGTATTCTTCCATATTTAATTTAGCATAAATAATAAGAAAGTAGATTTTAATTGTCCTCACACGCACATAACGCTTTGTGAAATCAAACTAGATTACTGACATTCGATTCTGCTGAAGGTGAGAAGATAAATTAGAGGAACATTTAAAAAACAAACAAACTATCCAACAAATGCTAACTCGATGTGCATTTTTAAATAATTGATTGAAATACCTTTTTGCGAGCACGAATCCCTTTAACTTATTGCTTTCATCTTTTGACTACCTTCAAAACTCGCTGTTTACCTTGAACTCATTAGGGAATAGCAAACTTTATGTCCAGAGGGCTCGGATGCAGTCGTGGAGTCGATTTGTTGGGCGAGAGACTCAATACGCGAGAACTGCAAGGCACGATCGAGGCATCGAAGGCCGAGCGACGAACCAAGTCAAAGTTCGATTTGGAGACGGCAGGTTGGAAGCGTGAATCTTCTAATTCTCCAGAGCTGCCGCGTCTAAGATTGACCGAACCCGCAAGGACTGACCTGGGCAGAGAGCATCGATATCGAGGGAAGTCAACGACGTGGTGCGAGCCTGAAGGTGCAGGAAAAAAGAATTAGGAAACAACGCATACATGTGGAGAACGTCGAGGACCTCTCACCCAGCATCCAGCAGCGGACCTATGTAGATGCTAACCGGATAAACGCAGCTGTGGCCAGGATAACTGACAGTGCTGCCGACATCGTAGAAGGACGAGTTGGCAGACGACGAGGGCCTTTCACCCACATTCAGCAGCGGATCCATTTAGATGAGAGGTAGATGGCATCCGAGCACACGGACTTAGAAACTATCGTAGAATCCATAGCCTCGGCCCGTAGTTTAGAGTGTTGCGGCGTTTTAGCCCGACACTACTCGTAGTATCGACTGCATCTTCGCGGTGGCCTCAAGAGTGAGACCCTAATGTAGTAAGCGACAGCCGAACTAACACGATCCCCCTTCTCTTTTTTATACCACTACGCCTGTTTCAGCATAGTAACTTTACAAAGTTCTTGGTATAACTATCGACTATTTTATAGTCAATGTGTTACCATCCGTAATTCAAATTAACAGTTTATATTTCAATTTTAGGGTTTTTCGTGTATTTCTTTCTAATGGCCGCATTTTCTTGGATGAATATTACTTGTTTCGACATATGGAAAACATTCGGGTAAGAGAATCTATTTTAACAATAGTTTATACCATAGGTAAAACATATGTATTTTAAAAGAAGATAATAATTTTCTATATAATTACAATATTTAATACATGAACATCGGCTTAAAAACTTCCAAGGATAGGGATATAACACTCAAAACTCCGCCCTACCATCACTGCATCTTTGTTTATAAATATGTACGCTTTATTATTGGCTGCCAGCCTATCCCGATCAGAACGACGAGCTGAGTTGGTTTAGCCCTGTTCGGCTGTCTGTCCGTCTGTATGAACGTAGCGATCTCGGAAACTACGAAAACTAGAAAGCTGATCTTTGATTCATTCAGTTCGTATATACCATATGCAGAACAACCTTATCATTTTTTTGCGATATCTTAGCCCGTTTCATTAACATCGAAAAAAATCGATTGCAAGACATGGTTTTCTTACCATATTTCGTAGACTATAAGAGATAGACGCACCAAATTTAGTGAGTTATGTTCGAGTAAAAAAACGCAGATTGATACCATCGGATTTTGGATACCTCTTTAAAATCACCACCCATATCGATAAAAATCTATATTTTAAAACTATGTACTCCTTATCTCCTTATCAGTTCTCTCGTTCTTATAAAAATGTTGATATTTATTGCAGATCAACCGAATCAACAAATTTGCAAAGAAGGGAACAGCATAAACGTTTTCTGAAGTACTCTGTATATGGTTGGGGAATGCCGACAGTTTTAACAACAATAACTGCATCATTAAGTAAATCCGATATTTTGAAAGAAAGTATCCGACCCGTATTCGGGCATGGACGATGTTGGTTTACCTGTAAGTTGAGTCAAAAAGCTTTATATGTATATGCTTCAAATTTATGGTTTTTCCATTGCAGATGATACAATTGGGTTTGCCAGCTTAGTGTTTTTCTCAGGACCCCTCGGAATACTTTTTATAGTAAACCTCGTATTTTTCTTGCTCACGTTAAAGTACTGCAATAAAGTAAAACGAGAAATATTCAGAATGCAGAGCTCAAATGCTGAAAAACATACCTTGAGAAGTCGATTTTTCATTGATAAAACGAGATTTATTATGAATACAAAACTTTGCTTTGTAATGGGAATTACATGGCTTTTGGAAATTGTTAGCATATTGTTTTACGATCACAAAAAAAACTTTTTTTGGTCAATAAGTGATTCGTTCAACGTCCTGCTGGGAGTTTTTGTTTTTATTATTTTTGTTTTTAAAAGACGTGTATGGAAGGAAATTATGATAAAGCTAGGTAAGTTCATGATATATTTTAATTGCACATCATTTTTTCTTAACAATTATGCAGAGAATGTTTTTAAGAAGAAATTCACAAAATGTATCCAGAAGGACACAAGCTATCGTCGATTAACTTGTAGTAATCAGGATATACATACTCTTTACATTTCAAGGGGGACTCTAGCTCTAAAACTGTGCGAAAATAGTTCTTATCGTTCTAGTTCGCGTGGCCGTGATATCAGCGGAAAGGTCTTTGACTCTTGCTGTAAAACTGTGAAATATTTAGATTTTCATAGCTTCTGGGTAGGTGGTGGACCGAGAGGCGCGACTCAGAAATTTGTTACCGATATTGAAAGGCGACGACCAGTAATCTACCTGCAAAATGAATATCTTTGGCTCTTAAACTGTTAGATATATATGCTTTCGTAAAGGCTAGCTAGGGGACGTTCTAGTGGACGTTGCCGGGATATCAAAGTTTCAATCTTTAGGGGAGGTCACCAGCTATGTAAATACCAAATTTGGTGACCACTGGCTTAAAATTGCGTTTGGTTTTTGCTAATTACAGGGGCGAAAGGGTGCGTGACCGAAAATTGTTGTGTGTGTTGTTTAGGGAAGCTTCGATAACAGTTAAAGATTTCTACAAGTTTAAAGGTAGAGTCACCAAATTTTGTATGTTGGTGACTTTCGCCAAAGAGTGCGACCTTCACACCTCGGCCACGTCCACTAGAACGCCCCATTGCCCTTCCGTCCACACCCACTAGATCAGTCGGAGCGCCCAAAACATTTCGAAAGGCTTATATTTTCAAAAGCTTTTGAGCTAGAATATCCAGAAGGTGGATAGCTGGTCACCTCCTTTTAGATCGGTAGAGTCGTGTAGGGTAGAAATAGAGGGCTGATCATATTCTTGTGACGTGGGATCGGTCGCGCCACATTAGTCAAATAAGAGTCAGGGAGAAATTGAGGAAAATATTAAAAAGCAATATGGATTATAGCATTTGAGATAATACTGAGATTATAGTATTTAAAATAATACTGGCAGAATTTATTTTAATCGGAAGAGAGAAAACTTGAGATCGAGACACAGACGAACAGACGTGCGAACTTTGATTGATCACTGTTAATATGTACTGGGAGGATCGAAAATAAATACGTCCAATTTTAATCAGTGTTTAACATTTTTGTAATGTCTCACTGTAGAGAACACATGATATGCTTTTCAATTTGTCTGAAATATTTGATTTTTCTTTAAAGGCTTTCAATCAAAGAGCGAATTGCGCAGAAATGGAAATGCAACATGTTTAACACAATCAACATGCGTAGCTCAAAGTATATCCACGAAAAAAATCCCTGAAGGTACCAGCGAGACTTCCCTGATAAGAAGAACAACTTAGATACTCGAATATAACCACACTCTTGCTGAATAAATTCAAACGAAGCTAATACATTTTTATTAAAAATAAATGCTTAAATAATCAACAATATTCCACAAAAAAAAACAATGTATTAAATATAATATTTACATATACATATATATACATATATATATAAAATGTGTGTATGCATAATAAAACGGATTTTTTGTTGTATTTCTTTTGTTGGAATCCCTTATTTATTTCAAAGCACAAAATGGAGAGTTCTGAGGCCAGAATGAAGGTTCTCTCACAATAATGCTTTAAAGAAAATTTAGTTACATTTTTTTCTGCAGGTATTCCATAATATAGCTTTTGGCAAATTAAGTGGATTCGCCTCTGCTAATAAACTTCATAATTTAGCATCAGATTATGTTTCATCTGTTAGTATGAAACGCTTAAAATTCATTTATTTTATTGGTAAATATAATACTTATATGATTTATTAATATAAAACTGGCTTAAAATTAAAATCTAAGGGCTAAATGTGGTGAGGGCAACCTATGGCTGCCAGATATTTGTATATACTTTGTCTATTTAGGTATATATGTCCACGTATTGAATTATTTGCAACATAATTTTTAAGTTTCGAAAAATTTTGAGATATATGTAAACTTACATTTAAATGTTTATTTATTTAACAAAATCATTTACTTTATTGATAAATATGATATTTATATTATTTATTATTTATTAAAATAAAGCTGGATTAAAATTAAAATTCTAAAACTAAATGTAATATTGTAGCCAGATATTTGTGTATACTTTGTGAATTTAGGTATTTAATTATTGAAACATAATTTTAAAGTTTCGGAAAATTTTCAGATTCTGATTCTAAACAAGAAAACTTGTCCAAGACCGGTGGATGCTGGTTGGCAAAATAAATTTTAGTTGTACACGGGTTAATACATACAAAAAATCGAGCAAATGACCTTAGGGCATATTATTTTTCTAATCAGACCTTTTTTAATGTCTACTTGCACACATACACATACACATACATATACTGATGATAGCAGTTCAATTGCCGATCAATGGGACGACAAATTATTATTACGGTACGGAATTTTTAAAAATTTGTAAAGCGTTAAAAAACATTGCTTATAAATAAATAAAAAGATATTTTAGAATACTTTACATTATATGGTTGAACACAAATTTTTAAAAATGCAAGTAAGAAGAGGAACATAATTAAAATCATATTTACGATACAAGTATATATATTTTTTTATATATATATACATATATTTAGTACGTCATACATTATCAAAACAAAAACATATAAATTCGTATTTAAATTAAAAAAGTGGCTGACATATTATTTTGTGCACTTCCAATACAAGCAAGTTTGAGTGCTTAAGTCGTCAATAGTGCTTTCTAAATACTCTACAAAGGTCCAGACTGTACTCGTGCTCTAAGGTTTCAACCTTATGATCAGTTTTACAAATAAATATCCATGCTTTCATACATGTGTAAGTACAGGAATTTACTTGACATGTTCGTTATAATTCGATTTTTACCTATTTTCAATTTCAGTATGTGCAAATTTTAAGGCTGTTATCACCCCAATTCTTAGCAATATCATAAGGGCTAAAGTCTTATTGAAAACCAAATATCTTCTTTTCTGAAACTAAATTAAAAACAAAACGATAACAAATCAAAACAGGTGTGTATTAAAGTATTTGCTTATTAACTGCCGGAAGATTTTTGGTGCGATCGCTGAAAGAAACCATCAGAAATATTCCTTCAAATATGGAGGATCTATTTGCTAAATTGAAGAAGATTTAAACTGCTTTACTTTTAAGCAAGACATAAAAATCTTAAACAGTTTCCGTCGTATACCGTCTCAAAAAAATCGAAGAAAAGCTAGTGAGATATTCTGACCGGGTCCGCCCGACTAGGAGATACCCTATACACTTTTCATATTTGTGGTAGTATTCAAAATCCGAAAAAATGTGTCTATGATTTATCATGAAAATAATTTAGGAAAAAAATTTAAATAATCTATTAGGTAACAGAACGTATCTTTTTCTGTATTCTTTACCTAACCTACTCTTTCTAATACATATTTTAAAAAACCACATTAAAAATATTTCTATGGCAAAAGTTTTTTTCATAAAGTCTTAAAATCTGGTATTTTTAAAGTTTTTTTTTTGTCAGAGATTAACTTAAGCGATCGAATTTTTGAGAGATAATGAATATATCTATAAGTTAGTCATACACAGTTTTAAATTGAAATCTTTAGTTTTGCATCTATATATTTTTGAATGAATAAAATAATTATTTGATGTGCGGTATTTTGCATGATTTTTATATTTTGTTAAATTTTTGAGTCTACTGCACCCATGTATTTACATAATTTCTTTAATAAGGCGTCGATTAAGATATTAGTCATTAATTGACTTTATAATCACATAAATATATTAATGGATTATTAATTAAGATTTTATTAAATTATTAAAACTAATGCAAAAGCGACCAATTTATATGATACAATTTATATTTATACTCACAGCAGATACGGTTTTCTGTGGCAGCGACCGAGATTAGGCCCCACAATCTATAGATAAATGGAATTTAGAAAGTATACATATTCATAAATGTTTATTTATATTACGATTCACCATTTGTTTCTTATGGTATTAGATGTTAAGTTTTCAAGTCTGGGTTTGGTAGCAAAGTCGGTATTTGAAAAATGGCTCGAATATGTTGTCTTTATGCTTACGGTATTAAAATCAGATTCTCGTGTAAGACCTCAGACATAATCGCCCATTATGTGAGGTCATCCTGACCACAGTTATGACAAGCCCGACGCGGATTATATCGAGCTGCGTCCTCTTTCCCCCCTATATACGCTTCGTGGTTTCCTCCCTACTTAGTGATGTGATTAGTGGGATAGTCTGCTTCCATCCGCGACTGTCGTGGCGGATCATGGCGTTGCTCGAAAAGAATTCTGTGTCACAATCGGATCTAACTCGGGAAGATTCCTAGTTGGGTTGGCGCGCGCTCTGGGCGGGGCGGTAGACGGGGTCTGCGTGTCCCGCGAATGCTACAAACTTTGGCGTTTCACCCTATATAACTCCTGATCAGAATTATACCCAACCTGATGCATCCTTAGCTCAATTGTGAAGTCCTTGAATTCTTTCTCTTCGCGCTGGCGCCGGTTCCGGATTTCATCCTTCCACCTTTAAAATAAAGAGGAGCCAAACGAAAATCCAAAAAGGCCGCCTTAAACTTGGCCCAGGGCACATTTTACGCTTAAAAAATATTGAAAATAAAGACTTGCAACTTTGGATATGTACTCGTACTTATCATACTAATATTCGTAGTACCTACTACTTATAGTTATCCTCTTCACAATTTTATAGCTAGAGTCACAACATTTTGTATACATATAGCTAGCGACCTCACCCAAAGATTTGTACCGTAATATAATAATTTTCCTATCTAGTACCTAGTACCCTTAAGGCTTCAACATGACTCGAAAGGCGCTTAAATTTATTTGACGGCTAATTTTGAGGTATTGCGAGTTTGCGAACTGGCAATGGAAATAACCTGATAACGCAACAGGGGAACTAAGTGCAATACTCAAATTCCAACATTCGATCTTTACTTTTTTAACGCTTTTCTTGAAAATGCCCTGTTGTGCGACGTCATTAAGAAACAATATAGCTGAATTTTTCAAATCCGAATATCTTTCATAAATGTAAAGCTTAATAAAATAGTGATTCAATATTCTTGACCTCACAATATGCAGATTTATTAAACATCAAAGCGAAGAAAGGATTTTAAATGTACTTTAGCTATTCTTCTGGTCGACGCATTTATATTAATAATTATAATGAATATACACTTTTTTAAGTTTTCTAAGTTTAGTAAATTTTTTTTACATAAGTAAGCCATTATGATAATGTAATCGTTTTGTAAATCTATTTTAGAATACATGTGAAATCTTCGAAAAGTTAGTGTTAGGGAAGAAATCCCCTGTTGAAGGGTCTGAGCAAATAACTGTCATTTTAATACAGAAAATGATGACTGAACGCATGCTGTAAAATAAAAGCGAGGTAATTCTTTGTACGTTTATATTCTAAACATCGTAATAATAATATCACATTTAAGCTACTAAAGTGTCGTATTTTATAATTTAAAATTAACAACTCTCGAACATTGAATCGATTTGAATGCGAAACACAAATTTGTAGATAACTGATTGAAATAAAATATAGTTTTATCTAAAATATTTCTAAAAGTGCATTACAGAGACCAATACTATCATCGTCCAATATAAAGCGATATAAATAAGCAAAACCTCTGGCTATTATAACCAAATATGATTGTGGATTTTATTGCTGGGCTTGTTGGAGGTAATATATTTAATAGCTATTTTTGTAAATTATTATTATACCGTATAAATGTATATAACAGACCGCTGGAAGCATCTTCTACCCCATAAAGTAAATATATAAATATATAATATATAAAGTATATTTTTTTTTATCAAAACGCTGAGCTAAATTGATTTAGTCATGTCCGTCTATCCGTTCACCCGTATGTCTGTCTATCCGCCCGTCCGTCCGTCCGTCCGTCTGTCCGTCCGTACATCTGCCCTTCTGTATGAACGCAGTGATCTCGGAAACTACAAAAACTAGAGATCTACACTTTTCGACTAAATCTATGAGTCTCTATGTAATTTGACCGTTCAGAACCACTCCAAGATATTTTATATTATTCCTTGGGGATAGCTCTACACCGTTCCCGTTTGGCGGGTTCCAGCGCGGTACCTTGTATCTCTTGGTAAGAAGAATGAGACCGGGTCCTGTGGCTCATCTCTTTATTTTGTAGCTTTTGACCCGCCAAGACAATCGTTCTTTTGATTTAATAAAACATATTTTAAGCCAGAATTTTGTTGTTTTAGGTGCCGCGGGAGTACTTGTTGGCCACCCATTTGACACGGTAAAAGTTCACATGCAAACTGATGACCCAAGGAATCCAAAATATAAAGGAATAGTTCACTGCTTAAAAACAATAATTCTGATGGATAGTGTTGGAGGATTATATCGGGGAATTAGTAGCCCAATGATGGGAATCGGCTTGGTGAACGCGATTGTATTTGGAGTTTACGGAAATGTGCAGAAACTATCGGATAACCCAAATTCATTGCTGTCACACTGTTGCGCCGGTGCCATGGCTGGTATTGCGCAGAGCTTTGTGTGTTCCCCGATGGAGTTGGCAAAAACACGACTTCAATTATCGAAACATATTGACAGCCAGCACAAATTTAAAGGGCCCATTGATTGTCTGCTATATATACAACGAACAGAAGGTTTCAAAGGCACTTTCAAAGGACTAACCGCTACAGTACTAAGGGATATTCCAGGTGATAAAAACAAAAATTATTATTCATATCCTAATAGATTAAAAATATAACAATTTTTTCCTGAAAGGTTTTTCCGCTTACTTCGTATCTTATGAATTTTTAATGCAAATTAAAGACAAGCCCAACGTGCCCTATATGCTTTTTGCTGGAGGCTGTGCAGGAGTTGCCTCATGGCTTGCTTGCTATCCTATTGATGTCATAAAAACACATATGCAAGCAGATTCCCTCGGAAAACATGCTAAATATAATGGGTTCGTCGATTGTGCAATAAAAAGTTATAAATATGATGGAATCAAGTTTTTTTTCCGCGGACTTAACTCAACCTTATTACGAGCATTTCCAATGAATGCAGCAACCTTTTTTGTAGTTGAATGGGTATTAGATTTTTGTAAGAAAAATGGAATCGATATGGTTGTTCAATCAGAAGAATCCCTAAATATTGTAAATTTGGAAAACTGGACTCAAGCGTATATACAAAACGAGATGAAAACAGATGACGAATTAGTACGAAAAATGATTTCAAAAAATGCAATAGAATTATGCGAATCCTTACGTGAAGATCCTAATGGAAATATTAATGATTATTACCAAAGTGACCAAATATACGAAAGTAATATCAAGAACTCGCAGATAAATATAAAAAATACTTCAAGTCATTCATAATTATACATTCATTATTAAATAATAAACGAAAACACCGTAAATATTTGTTGTGGTCTCGGCTGCACTAAATACGATTTGACAATTTCATTATTTTTTAATACCAGCAATTCTTATACAGAAAGCGGGTAAAACTTTACTGGGTCCCAGGGCAATACGGAATATCCGGCAACGACGATACGGATGGGCTTTGCGAACCCTCTTTTTGGACTTGAACCCTTTTGTGGGTTAAGCTGGGCCTCTACCAAAAACTTGGCAGTGAAATCTCAAACAAGGAGACGGAAATTTCCTAGTCAACATGACCTGGGTAACGACAAGCTAAATGCAGTCAGCCCACATATACATAGTTCGAACAACCAAAAATCTTTCTATGGTGGATCTACGGCTCCTGGTGACTTATCTCACGGGACACCAAACAAAGATGTTCCACCTCCACCGACGCAGAGTGTAGCCTTTATAGAGAGGATGACAAGTCTACAGATGTAAATACCCAGCCATTATTTGGAGTAGTAGTAAGTACATATGTATGTCGAGAATTTTATTTAAGTATATATGTATGTCGAGAATTTGCTACTTCAGCACAGATCGAGAATTCCTCAAGACGATATGTGCCCCAGAGACCGCTCCTCGGTCGTTTTGCCTCTAAAAGTGCCTCCTCGTGCATAATGAGTATCAAAATTTTTTGGAGAATTGCAATTACTTAATTTTTACCCTCATATAATAGGCATATGAAAAACCTTAACATTCTTAAATTTTTTATTTATTAAATTGAAAATAAATAATAATAAATTTTATTTAAGTTTATTCATTTAGTGCTGAAATACATAAATGAATGGAACACAAAAATTTGGTTACAACCCCGGACGCTAAATGATTGCTGCTATCTTGACGCACGTGATTGACCGATAATCAGGGACTTAGTTCATTCGTTCATTAAAACGATTAGTTCATTCGACTTTCGAAATTAGTCTGAACGATTCGCCACAACTGTAAAGTATATGTAAAAAAACACAAAAATGTTGAATGAAGCGGAGAATTTAGCCGACGTATTTCGCGTTGGTTTGCCTTATTATCTTCTCGTAACTTTGCCGATATTAATAATTTGCTCACCATGCCTTGCGAGCGAATTTCAAGTTATGTCAATGATTAAATTTGATGTCAATGGCGAACATTTCGGTACATAAATTGTAAATGTATACTTGTATTCTTTATACAAATATTATGTACATTTTGTAGGTGCTCGATCTTCAGCTATATCCCTGGAAGCGAAATCTTTATATACTTGGAATACAGGCCGGCATTGTGTACTTGCAAGGTAAAAGCTCTCACTAAGAATTATGAATTAGTAGTGAAGCAAAACAAGAAACAAATATTTAAAAATAACCTAGAAATTGGTTGAATTACGTTATAAGATTATTACAATATCCTATCGTGGACTAACTCTTTTGCTTTTGCTCACGTGATTCGTACATGCAGATACAGTTGCAGTCAATATAATAGTAGTGCTTCCATGATCAACGTTTGATATTTTGACTGCATACACTTGCCTGCATTACTCTAATTTAATTAATTTTCACTTTAGCGGCATATATGTATGTCAGTTGGCTTACAACTTTTTTAATCTAACTTTTTTTCTTTAAAAGCTCATACATTTTTCTAAATTAAACTAATTTTTTTCATAATTTTTAAAACAATGTTTATATTTTAATTCAATTTTTTTTACTTATACGTTAACAAAAAGTGTACTAAAATATAAACATTGTTTTAAATTAATTTAATTAATTCTTTAATTTAATGTGTTTTTGTGGTGTACGCAGAATTATGCGGGCAAGTGTATATCCAATGGATACATCACATAATCCGACAAGAGGTTTTTTTTTGTTATAAATGTGCTGTAATCAAGTAATCCGATTAACCATTAATTAACGAAACCTAAGCTATCTGAAGGGCTACAAGAGGAGTGAGTAAAGATGGACCCCACATACACCCAAAAACTTGTAAAATGTAAAATACAAGTTTTCTTTATAAAATATTTGAAATAAATAGTTGAATTTACGAAGACTTTTAGAGTAATTTTAATGTTTTATGTTAATAATGATTATGGATAGATATTGGTGTTACGCAAAAGGTAATAAGTGAACGAACAGGACACATCCCCAGCGCATCCGCCCTAAAAAGTTGGAAATGCCTATATCCCACAGTTTTTAAGCTAAAGCATCTATATATATTACTGGGAAGCTTCGTCTGACGTCACAAAAAATTTTCGGCCACGATCACTCCCTCTACCACAATCGCAAAGCTTTATAACTCGCACAATTTTAAAGCTAATGTCACCAAATTTGAAAGGTAGATAACTTATCACCTTTAAAGATTTTAAAAAAAAATTCCGGCCACTCCTCCCCCCGCCCCCGCAAATCGCGAAAATGTATATATAGTACAGTTTTAAAGTCAGAGTCACCAAATTTGGTATGTAAATAGCTGGTAACCTTCCCCAAAAGACTGCGACCCAGGTATCCCATCCACGCCCACTAAACTACAAATTTGTGCTTTGGTTTGTACATGGCCTTAAATGCTCTTTTCAAGGAAAATCTCATCCTGCTTTTATTTTTAGTTCAGATGTTAGTTCCCATAGTGGGGTCCAAGCTGATTGTATTGTGTGATTTTGAGTATGTATGCAAGATGCTTCCGACTAGAGTTCTCTTACTTATATTTTTTATAAATTTTTGTAACTTTAGATCTTATAGTTTATGGTTAAAAATATGATAAATACCGATTAGACAATCTAGCGGATCATTACAATATATACAAACTACAAAATCCAAGTTTAGCTTTCAAGCTTTTGTAGCGTCTTTCATAGAGACAAACGGACGGAGAGACAGACTAGTAATGCTGATCACAAATATATATACTTTTTGGAGTCAGAATTGCCTCATTTTGTCTGTTACATACAATTCCACCAAGCCATTATGCCATTTTGACCCATATTGCGACAGGCTATAAAACAATTAAATTTATTAAAATTGATTTTTTCAGGTTACTCGATATTTCTATAAACGATTTAAACAAAATTCGCCAAAAGGCAGGTGGTCTTATTATTATGTTGCCAAAAGATGTCCAAAGTTTAAGCGATGAAGTTAAGGATCATGTCTTAATGTTGGAACAGCAAATGCTTACACATTCTATTCCCTTGCCAGTATATTTTGCTCCATTCAACAGAGAGTTGGAACATATTATAAACGATATTACATCAACAGCAATCGATAATGAAGTCAGAAATAAAACTGCTTTAGGGGAAATGTTGATATCAGTTTCCGCTAACGGGTACCATGTCACTGTAGATGGCCAAAATAATGTGCCGAATAAAAACAGTAAATTACCAGTTATTCAAGGAGAATTTTTACCAAATCAATTTGTTCAACAACATATCGATAGCACTGAAGATAACAGTTTGCCACTTATTCTGATTACCGCAAATTTGAAGACCTTTGGAATAATTAATGTAAGTTATATTTCCTAAAATTATGTCCTAAAAATAAGATAACACAAATCACCACTTTTTATCGCGCTCCATTTTTGTACAGCATATCTATTAAACTAGTAACAATTCATGTAACATCAAAAGGGTGGACATTTTATGTTTTCTCCTTGCAAAAATCTCAAAAATAAAACAAGATTGTTGAAGTCGGGAGTGGCCGACTTGGAGATAACCTCAACAATTGTAAATAAGAATACGTATACAGGAATTGCTTGCGCTTAGCCCCCACTATGGAAATGAAATTCCTAATTTTCTTCTAAATTAAATGTATGATCGTTATAAAAGTTAATAAGAGCATTGAATTGTGTGTACAAACCAATTCGAAAGTCTGTAGTATTTTATTTGCGTTTTTTTTTTTGTTTCATTGATATTTGGTGCGATAAATATCGATAATTAGAAAATAGAAAGGATTATCGATCATTTGAATTCATGAACTGAAAGAGTCCAAGATCAACTTTTTGTGGTTTTATAGTTTCTGAAATCGACGCGTTCATAAAAACAGACAAACTGGCAGATGGGCAGGGCTAAATAAACTCGGCTAGTAATGCTGATCAAGAATATATATGCTTTATGGTGTCGGAGATGCTTCTTTCTGCCTGTTACATACATTTGCACAAAACCAGTGTACCATTTTTACTAATTTTCAATAGGTTTAGCCTATACAAATGTTTTTAAATTTAATTTAATTTTTTGCAGGACTATCCACTGAATGTTGATTCTGCGGTGTTAATGGCACTTATTGAAACATTTAGCAAACTGTATGCTACCATTAGTACGATGCCAAAATACCGCTTGGGATTCTTGCTGTCAGACTCTGGATTGTTACTCAACTTCCAGGGATCGAAAAAATGGTTGGAAATGGATGAAAATATATCTTTACAGGTAAATTTTATTTAATTTTATTTCTAAAACTGTTCTTTATTTTTTTTTTTTACTCTTTTTTTCAGAATGTTGAGTTTGTTTTATGTCTGGATACGATAACTCAAAGTTTGTCATACAATCAAGCTAATGTGTTGTATATGCATGTTTCTAAACCTCCAAAAGAAAAAACATCAATAAGCAATTACTTTAAGCTTCTCAAAACAGTCGCTGGTCGTTACGCCGCAAATCTTACAGTTGAAGGAGTTCATAAAAAAATCAACTTAGCCGACTCAAAGCTATCATGGGAACATGAGCGTTTCTCAATGAAGCGATATCCTGCGTTTACATTATCTTCGGCGAAGACCCCTGGAAGTCCATTTCGAACTACAATGTTTAGAGATAATGAATCTGATATAATTAAGCAGATGATCACTTCTGTGAAGACTATTGCAGAATCCCTTGCATGTTATATGTATAAAATAGATCCCTACTCTGATGTTTTTAATGGACATGCTGTAAGTTCAATTGAATGTAATCTATTCATAAATTTTACATTTGTATTTTTCTTCATTGCAGGTTATAAGTGAAGATAATATTTCGCCATACCTTGGCGTAAAATCAATTTTGCAAAATAACGACATCAAGGACGGGTTTGAAAAATATCTAAAAAATGTTAAAATCACTTATGACAAACCAGATGAACGCGAGCCTGATTTCATGTTTTACAATGGCATCGATGCAAAGCTTAATATTTATCGAGTCAAGCCAGCTATATTTGATCTATTTCTAACTTTTGCTATATCTGCTTATCTATTTGCGGTATACATGGCAATTCAATTCTTTCCTAGATTATATGGCCTAATATCAACAAGTACGGCTAATTCCATTAGTGGCTTTATCCGCACATCATCAAACACTTTAAAACGAAAATGATTTACCAATGAATTACTGACAAATTAACTCAAAACATTGTTATATTTATCAAAATATCGTCAGTCCATTACCATTGAAAATTAAAAATTTAATTTTGAAATTATTTGTATCTATTTTTTTTTATTGGGAATCCGAAAAGCAAGTAAAATAAGTTTAAAAATGTTTATTAAAAGATGTATAAAATAGTTTTGTACAAATATATGTAACAGCCAGAAGAAGGCATATCCGACTCCGTAAAATATATACAATCTTTATCTGGACGATGAACTGTGTTGATTTAGCCTTGTGCGCCTGTTTGCCTTAATAACAGACGGGCCGTCTGTATAAATGCATTCATATCGGAAACTAATAGGGTAGCCAACCAATTTGTATACCCTGAACCCATTGAAAATGGGTAAAAAGTGAGTAACAGGCAGACGGATCTTGATCAGTACGACGAGCTGAGTTGATTCAGCCATGTCCGTGTGTCTCTCTGTCTGTATGAACGCAGCGATCTCGGAAACTACAAAAGCTGGAAAGTTGATCTTGGTTGCGGTAACTTGCTCCGTTTCATTAATATCGATAAAAATCGATATCAACCTTTGGTTTTCTTACCATATCTCGGAGTCTGTAAGAGATATTGGCAACAAATTTTGATTTTTGTCAGCTCCCCCCAATCGCCCCCAATATCGATAAAACCATAAAAACCGCAAATCAAATACTAGACTTACAAATTGGTGTGTTCGTACATTGCTCTTAATAATCCCTGCAAAAAAAAAAGATCATACATTTAGTTTAACAGAAAACAAGGATTTCGTTTCTATAGTAAGAATGCCAACGGGTGGAAATGTTTATAAAGACAGATCCCAGAGTTCAGGGTATCTTTTAGCCAGGCGGCCCCGACTAGAGTCTTCTCACGCATTTTCTGTTATTGCGAATGCAGTCGTTAGATTATCCTACGATCCGTTGGTATATATAAAGGAATATGCTTTTTGATTTCTAGGAATTTCTTTATAAAAACTAGTGCAGGTGTTTGTGTGACATAATATATGCTTAATTTGATTTACCTATGGTGATTTTTCGGACAGCCCATGGTAGATAAACTTCCTGGGTAAATTTAATAGGTTTAATTATTATATTGTCTTTTGTATAAGATGAGGTTTTTTTACTGCAAGGTATTTTATATTTTCTGTCAACGAACAATCCCAAGTTCAACCGGATTATAACGGATTTGCGATTATTCAAAATATCAAGTCTCTGGGTTAAAACAGACATTGCGCAAAGGCAATATAGCTTAGCCAACTGCAATTGGGCTTTCAATTTATAATAATGTTATTTACAATATAAGTTTTCGTCACTTGGAGCGGAAGTCCCCACAAGAAACGGCTTTCCTCCTGAGCTGTTGAGTAAATATAAAAATTCTAAGATGTAGTTAAAAATTACCTTGCTGTATGAAGGAAATCTGTACTAATACAGTGCGGTAAGTAGTCCTATATATATGTATATATTTATTTTTATAATGATTACTTATCATTATTCACTTTATTTACTTTAACACATTTCAAATCTTAATCGGAAGTAGCCAAATCAATTTTAAAGCCATTAAAATACTGATGCTCCAAAATGTCTTTGGCTGAAATTCGATGGACCGGATCATAAATAAGCATTCTTTGTATGAGGTCAACACCGTTTGCATCAAGATTTTTTAATTGGTTGGTTAATTGATTCGTTGACCAACATGGAAATGTATTTTTGTAATCAGGCAGCGAAGTAACGCCCGGCCATATATCTTCCGTGGGTGTTTTAAGTATTCTGAAAAGAAGAAGAAAGCATATATGTGTCTTATTAGTGCACAAATTGTTGTATGCAAATATTTTATTTTATTTACCTGAACATTCGGAATAATTGATCTATTTCGGAATCACCCTGAAATAATGGTTTTCGAGTAGCCATTTCTGCAAAAATGCACCCAATAGACCAAATATCAACGGGACAGGAGTATCTGGGGGATCCCAATAATACTTCTGGAGCTCTATACCACAATGTAACTATTTCATGGGTATATATCCGTACTGGTATACCAAAAGATCTTCCAAGACCAAAATCTGCCACTTTTATTATACCATTTTTATCAATTAAAAGATTTTGCGGTTTTAAATCACGGTGAAGGACCCGACGCCGATGGCAAAATAAAATAGCATTTGTTATTTGATACAAATAGCTTTTCACCAATTGACTATCAAGATGCTTTTCAGGCGGTAAGGAATCCATGTATTTTTTCAGGTCCATTGATAAAAATTCAAATATCAAGTATATTCGATTTTCTTCCATCAACACATCTTCTAAACATACAATATTTGGATGCTTTAATTCTTTCAACAAAGAGATTTCTCTAAAAACAAAATGAAGTAATTGTATTGAAGTAAACAGAATAATGTAAAATGTTTATTTTTTTATATGCACCTTATCGCAGTAGAAGGCACTCCCTCGTCATCAGACTCCAGTCGAATTTTCTTCATAGCGACAATTTGACCGGTTAAACGATTGCGGCCCTTATAAACAACGCCATATGTACCTTCGCCAATTTTCTCAATTTTTTCAAAGTCTTCCATTTTATTCCGGCTTAGTTTCAGAAAAATGCCGCGAATTTTTCAATGTTGCCATACTTTTCATATATCATGCTTGCTCCTGAACAAACGCTTAACAATACTAGCATAAAAAATAAAATGGCAAGCATCGATATTGAAACACTGAGAAGGAACACTGTTAAATTATAATTTCTGTCTCTTAAATAAATAACATAAATAAATACTTGAATTTTGCATAAAACGTCAGTGCTTTAATTCGGTTTATTGGTGTTATTCTCGAGGTCATAATTATTCCATATTAGTTTTAATTATGTTCAATTAAATGTTCACTAAAAATAAAAGAAGACTGCACCACATATAAAAAATCATGCGTTTTTGTCAAATATATTTTAATGGAAAATATGGGTCACTTTATATATTTTTCAGGGGGTTAATTTTATATATTTGATTTAGCGGTGGACAATCTTTAATCTTTATACGGCCTCCAGCCCTACAAATTTGTCTCTATAATCCTTATCTCAGCGTTCCTATCGTTCCTTGAAGTTATATATGTTCAGTGTATATATATGAAACTAACCAACACTAAAACAAAGTTTTAATGCAGTCTTGTTTTTAAATTTATTAAATTCCATTTTACTCTAATATTTTTTATGCAAAAATTAAAAAAAAAAACAAAATACATAATTCACATCAATAAAGTCTTTGCAATTATAGCGCAAATATTTTTTAAACATACTTATTTTAACAAATACGTTAAAGACTTCTCAAAAGTCTTTAAGCATGTCAAGAGGTCGTAGTCATGGTCAGCGGTAAAGGGCCGGACTAAGGTTTCTTGCGACCCGTGCCGATAGTCAGCATGCCTGGTGGTCGTATTCAAAACTATTAGCCTCAAACGCAGCGTCCGGATACCTGGCGACCTTCGGTCTATGATAGCCTTAACTGCATAGCGCGGATCTCTGTGCAGACGAACCTTCCCTTTTCCGCCACTCGGGAGATTCAAGTAAAGATGAAAGACGCTATAAAAAGGACCATGCAATGACGTTGGGTGGTACCAGGCTACCGTGAAAGTGATAGCCTGTGATGACAAAGAGGTGGACAGAGCTAAACCTGCAGTGGGTCTATTCAGAAGCCAAGCAAGTGGCGGTTGACTGGAAGGAGGTCCCAGTCAGACCCCGGGCACGATTCTGGATACCCTCTTCTATTAAAGAGCAATCCTCCAGATGCTACAGTGATGCAACCCTAATCCTTACGTTGGAGCTGGAAGCTCCAGACAAGGAAGATCTGGCTACGTGTTCGACGCGTTATCAATAACGTGGGACTTAAATACCTCAATGTATCGGTTGAACCCCACCGAGGATCAGCCTGAAAAACGGTCGGAAGAAGAAGAGGAGGCAAACCTGATAGTGGTGGAGAGTGTATCTTCACGCATTTCTCGAGCAGAACCTCACACAAATCAGGACAAAACTCGTCCCCCAGAGAGGATGCCATCAACCATACACATAATCATAATATAAGGTAGACCATAAACAGCTTTAGACCTTACACGTCACCAGGACCTGACAATATTACTCCTGCTACAGCAAGTATGAGAAACCTCCATTAACTGACTTCAAACAATTGTTTCACCAGTGCTCAAAACTGGCTAGATACCAGGTTGCTTTGGACTAGCGAAACCATTGTCTTCGTATTGTTTAAAATAAATAATGTCATTGCGATGTCTGTGGAATCTTGCCTTGTTCCTCCGCCTCTTCAGAAATGTGTATAGAGACTTAATGCAAAAGGCATGCAATTTATGTAAGCCGATTGGATAACACTGAAAATAACTTGGTCTCCAAATTTGCTAATTAAATTAAGCACTTACACGGCAGACGATCTACCTTATATGTTATCACTTGGTTGTAACTTAATTTAAGATATGATAATAAAATGTTTCATATCGTGAAATGTATCTGAGCACAATGTGTCATTATTATTTCAGGCTATTTACGCAATTCCCAGGATTCTATAATAGCACCAAACATATGTACATTCAGCTAGCAAGGTATAAGGAAAACACGTATACAAATATTTAAGTTATGTTTTGCCTCATTTATTTATTATTAACGGCAGGGCAACCACTGCGTACTACGAAACACATACATACATATATATTACAATTTATAATTGAAATGTTTGAGC
>SCDS01000409.1:0-16625 GCA_004149465.1 Drosophila nigromelanica
TGTGTGTGTGTGTGTGTGTGTGTGTGTGGGTGTGTTTGTTTGTGTTTGTGTGTGTGGCTGTGTGTTTGTGTGTGTGCTGTTTCTCTGTGTAGCGCCGACGGCATCATTTCTTGTACAACAATTTCAGAGTTTGCTGCGCGCAGCACTCACGTAATGAGCATAAACTACAGGCACAAAAACGAAGGCGTCGCACACACACACATAGTCATACACACACACACACGCACACAAACGCTCACTAGCTCGCACATAGATGAAGAGAATCGGCGCTGCCGTGCACATAATTGGTGCAAAAGTTTGAAATTATCACGGAAACACGCCGAAACACGTACGTACATCAGCGTCAACGGACGCGAGATGGCATAATGCGACCTGAAGGCGGCATCCTGATCCACAGCCATACACTCCTCCCCTCCCCTCCCCCTACAATGGTGGCCATATCCACGTAGCGGGCAACGCCCCGGACGGGCTACGGACAGGACCCGGGTTCGTCTTTAGGCGAAAATTTATTAGAGCCAAGGCAGTACCTAATCCAGACCCTAATTACTCATGGGCTTGTAGTTGAGCCCGTGTAACAATTAGCAACACCAGCTTTAGTCAAAAGTTTTTTTTTTTTTTTGGTGGCGGGGGAGGGAGACGGGCCAGCTTGGGGATGGACACTTAATATGTGCGGTGCGGGGGACGAAGGTTTGGGCACGGGCAATGGTCAACGGTTAACGGTAAACGGTGACTGGAATTTCTGTTTTTGCAATCTGGCACCTGCAAGTGCAACTGAAAATACGTTTGCATATGAATTTTTCAAAATGTTTCACTTTGCGCTGGAACTGAACGAACTTCCGCACGAACTGGCCAAACAATTAGCTAATGCACTGGGAATTAACTTTTGTCTGTGGCTGGGAACAGTTTAAAAAGCGGAAAGCAGCCGGCAGCCATGCAAATCAATTGCGTGAAGTTGGCTGCACTTAACGAAGCAATCGATAAGCCAGCGCTCGATAATTGGCCCCGTTTGGCCAGCTCTGGCAATTGGCAGTTGAAATGTAACAGAAACGTTAAGTGCAATTATTAAATGTAGCATTTCAATTGAGTCAAAGACTCGGCGAGGAGGCAAACAACCAATGGAGCGCATAAAGTTCCAATTGAAATGTCAAAGGCAAAGTTAGGCAGGCAGAGCCTAACTGGTAGAAATTTCACTCTCTCTATATATATATATATGTATATATATATATAACCCTGAGCGGCACACCTATTAAAATGTGCGGCCATTAAAAAGTTTTTCTATGGCCCGGGCACTTGAAAAGGGAATTTCTGTTTTTGCAATCTGGCACCTGCAAGTGCAACTGAAAATACGTTTGCATATGAATTTTTCAAAATGTTTAATTGCCGTTGCAACCAGTGCAGATGGCGAGCTGAGCCGAACACGGCCACGCTGGAGGGGTGGAGGGCTGGAGGGCTCACAACGGGACACGGCTTGGCTTACACAGCATATTGAAATGCGATTACAGCAGCCCTGGCGGCAGCTCCATGTTCATTAAACATGCATAAACACACACACACACCAATACACACACAAACACACGCACACACACACAGCGCCAGCTGTCCCCAGGCACATGTAAACAATTTAAATTTGTAAGCGATGTGCTAATTTTAAATCAATTACACGACGTGCCGGCACTTTAATGCTAAGCCCAATTCTCCACACACACACACACAAACACAAGTCCCGTTTGACAGCTGCCAGTGCTGCCCGTGAACATTGCTAACTAATATCGAAATCTTTGTACAAGGAAGCAGCCATGTTGGCAACATTTGGTGTGAAAACTTTCCGTTTTTTGGGCGTATTACTTTAAAAGTTGAAGTCCAAAGTATTCTTCCATTTCATTCAACAGAAACAGAAAATAAAAATACAACAAATTGTGTTGGCAAAAGTTTGTCAGTGGGCGCTTTGTTAGTGCTACATTTGGTGACACACAAATTGCAGCCGGAGCTGCCTGCCTGCCAGTGAGGCGAATCAGCAGCTTCTCAACTCAATTTCAGTTTGAAGCCGGTCCCCCCTCCCTCTCCGCCTCCATCAACCAAAGCAGAAAGAGAAAGCAACAGTTTCTTTTTTTTTATTTGTCTTAAATAAATACGTTTGCGTGCAGGAGGAGAGTGTGTTTGTGTTCTTCTTTATGGATGAAAGTTACGCCGTCAAGTAGAATAAATATATGTGCATATGTACTTACAATAAACATATATGTATGTATGTATGTGTATGTGTATGTGTGTACATAATTTAGTGAACTTGAAAGTTACGATGTATGTAAGTACATATATGTACCTATGTTCGTGTGTAGATTGCAATATTTATACATAGAATATCGAATGTAAAAGAGCCGGACGAGATGCCCGCCTCGTAAGCCCCAAAAAATAAGAGAACCCGGCATTATATGTCCATGTATGCAAAGTAATTTATATTTGTAGGTGTGTGTGTGTGTGTGTGTATGTGTGTGTATACCGGCACAGACATAAAAAGCTGTACTTATGTGTGTGCGGTTGTATGGATGTATGTATGTCTGTCCTCATACCCACATACACAGCTTATTAAAGATTTAAAGTTTTTGCAACGAGAGGCAAGCAGGAAATTGATATGCACTTACCGGTCGAAGCGGCGTCAGCAGCAAGGAATATAAAAATAATAAAGAGGGTCCTGCCTTCAAACTCCAAAATATACATACATTCATACACACATACAAAGTATATGCACACATCGAATATTATTTCAGGGAAATCGCCTAAGGTGAAGTTTGTTCTGGCAGCTGTTTTAAATTGAAAGATAATAATCAAGTTGATAATAAAAGATGGCGGCATCTGAAGCGAACGTTTTAGGAAATTGCTGTTATATACATAAATATATGTATATACGTATATAGACCTACATATTTGTGAATACCAAAGTGAAATAGAAAATCAGAGCCAAATATGATTTCCCCATGACATTCAATCTCAATATCTTAGCTAATTCATTTTTTTGTTTTTTGTTTTTTGAATTTATTGTTTTGTTTCATTTCGTTATTCCCATTGTTGGGATATTACCGAGTTTGGGATTTTTGTGGTTTTCGGCCGTCCTTTTTTTGCCAGGTGGCAGCGCGATATTAGCGCGCCAGTTTTCAAATAAAAGTTTTTTATACTCGTGTACAGTTTAGTTATTCAAATATTTTTAAAGTTAGAAAGAGTTACAGCATATATTGTTTTCAATTTTGTATCTCAATGATATTCACTCAATGAAATTTACTTACAGTTGCAAACAACTCGAGTGCGAATTTAATAAATTGTAAATAAAAAATATTTAGCAGCTTTATTCGAAGATGTTTAGCGTCCAGCCGTTGTTATTTTACTAGGCAATGGGCCAGTTGCGCGCTTCAAAACAATTTTAAAATTCTCACTGACGGTGTGCTCCTCCTTGAACAGCACCACCAAATTGAGCTCGAACTCTGAAAGCGCAAACATTACCATTTAAGACATTTAAACCGATCAAATTTAAGATCTACAACTCACCAATCTTAAAGTTCTTGGTTAACAGCGTGGGACATGTAAACAAACGTGGCAGGACCATATATATTGGTATTTCCAGCTTGGGCATAACATTTCCGTCCGCTATTTGTATGGTTTGCACTTCGGTCGCATCCTTCGAATAGCCCTCGTCACAGCCACAAGTCTCCACGCGCACCAGCTGCATCTCAATAGACTTTATGGGCGCCTCGGTATGCTGAACAGTGAGGCTGCCCGTAATGGGCATCGTCACACACGACTCCAAGCGGTCCAAGCGACCGGTGATTAGGAAACGGGGCATCGTTACACGTTCCTTGGCATTGCTCATGCTCAGGCTGAACGGCACCGCCCGGGCAGCCGCCTCAGCCAGGGGCGCGGGCTTATATTGCACACAAAATTGCTGCACTTTCTGCAGCGATTTGCCCAGAAAGTTGCGCTTTACATTTACGTCGCATTTCAACTGATAGTTGATGCTAATAAAGACGCCGTGATATGTTTCGTACAGTTTACGTGGCTCCTTCCGGCACACCAGCGGCAGCTCAAAGTGAAATTCTGAATTGCCGGCACTCAGTTTACCGGGCGCCGCCAGCTCCAGACTATTCTGCAGCAAATTGATGGGCTTCACCGAGTTGTAGAAGGCATCAAAGAGGCCAACGGTTTTGCTGCTCAACTGCAAATTGACCACGCCGTCCAGGGTAAGGAGTATGCCATCGTGTTTGGTCTCAGCCGGACACTGAAACTGCACGCAGCCCACCAGCATGTCCTAAACACAAAAGATTTCTAATTAGTTACATTGGTTTTGATTTTGTGTACATGCGCACATTCTCATAATACACTTTGTTCTCACGTTTTAACTTTATTTCAAAGCTAAAAGCGTTGGCGCTCATCTTGTTAATTTGCTGGTACCCACAAACCACATTGATTATTGCTTGTAACGTTGTTTGTTTACATTCATTGTGGTAAAACTTTTGTTGGCAGGAGAAATAGCAATAATAGCCAAATGTAACACATCGATAACACCACAAACAATCGATAGATCATCAAAGGGAGGACAGCGTTGCCACTCTGTCATTCTGCTCTTATTATTGTTACGCGAGCGCAGGTTGCCTGTCAAAGTTGTTTTTCTAATATTATCAAAGAAATTGGCTAAAATGTTGGCACTACGCAGCACACAAAGGCTCCACATACGGCAAGTGAACCGTCAATAAATAAAGCCTGCTACCATGTTGTTATTTTCATTGTGATTTACAGTGCTTTGCTGCCGGCTGCCTGCAAAAACGTGGGACTGTTAAGTTATTCCAGCTCTTCCAAGTCGAAAGACGATGATGGGGGTGCCTCCTCATCGGACGATGAGAAGCAGCCGAAGAAGCAGCGTAAGCCTGCTGAGAAACCCACGGAAACAGCGGCACAGCGCCTGAACCGTCTGCTGGGCAGCATGCAGATGCAGACCACGGATCAGCTGGCGGGCACGGATTTACCACGCCCCGGCGATGCCAATCGACGCCGCCGAGAGGCGCTGAAACAAGACGCTGCCACGAAGAATGTTATCACAGCGGCGAAGAACATTGCCAGCATGCTGGGCACCGACGAAAGCGAGCGCAAGCAAACCGAATCCGAGCTGCTGGCCAAGCTGCTGGGACACAGCGCAGAAGGCGGCGCACCAGATGCAGCACAAGGCGATGCCAAGAGTACAACGATAGCATCTGCCAGCACAGACAAGGAGCTGAATTTGAGGTAGGTGTGCATTCCGTTTGCCCCAATTGCTTTTAATCTTAATTTCGGTGTTTCTCCAGCGAACTAATTGTGGGCATGAAGATCGATCGTAGCCAGCAGTCGCAGCAGACGGAGCAAACTCGCGGCGAGTATGTACGTCGCACCTTGGCATCACGCTCTAAATCCCGATCCGGTGATTACGCTTCGAAACGTCCGCAGCGACACGTTAAACGCGAGGCGGAAACCTTCTCGGGCAGCGTCAACTTGTTTGGAGCCGAACCTTTGGGCATTTTCACCAAAGGCTCTGCAAAGCTGCTCGATTCGCCGGACATGCTATCCACCTGGTCCGCGCTAAATGAACGCGAATTGAAAATGCAGGCAGCTCATCCACCGGCCAACTACTTTGAGCAAATGATTGAATGGACGGCACAAGGCAAAGTTTGGCGATTTCCCATTGACAACGAGCAGGATATGCAGCAGGAGGCGAACGTTGACTTCTCGGAGCACATCTTTCTCGAACAGCACTTGGAAGGCTGGTGTCCCAACAAGGGGCCCATACGCCACTTCATGGAGCTTGTGTGCGTCGGCCTCTCCAAGAATCCCTATGTCACGGCCCAGGAGAAAAAGGAGCACATTTTGTGGTTCCGCGATTACTTTGCGACCAAAAAGGACATACTCAAAGATCTAATGGGCAAGGAAAGCAATGATAATATTAATAGAATAACTGCTTAATTTGGATGTGAAATATTTGTTAAAAATATATATATATATTTTTTTTGTTGCTTTTTAAGACGACATATATGCGCGCAAATGAGTATACAAAGGTAATCATATGTATTTATCGATTTAAATAATACTTAATTTAAGGCCGATTCGCACGCAAATATGCCTGTAGATTGTGCGCGGAATGTGTGCCAATAATGGATATATATGTATGCATCTTGTGCTTCAGAAGAGCAGAATACGCTTCTCCACCGTCTTGCGGCAAATGGGACAGCCTTCGATCTGATCACCGCACATCTGACAGGTGCCGTGTCCGCACAAAAACACCATATTCTTGATACGATCGAAGCAAACGGGGCACATGGTCTGCAAAGATGGGAACATAAAGTTTATAAATGTGTGATTAATATGGGAATTCATCTAAATGGGCTGACAAGTGGCCAGAATGAACATCGGATTAGAAAATCATTTTACGAGAAAATATATCTTTCTGTTTCTATGGACACAGAGAGATAGGTGGAAGACAGAGAGAGGGTAAGAAAACGAAAAAAGAGATAGATCCAGAGTAAGAGAGAGGAAAAGGAGAGAATGAGAGTAAAAACAAACATTTTTTTAAATATTACTTTTAAATAACACACACACGCAACACTTAAAACTCCAAGAGTCTGCAGGCATTACTTGAATTCGTGAGAATCGCATAGAGGGGTCTAAATTGGCTAGCTAGACAATTAACATAAAGCTGCAAGTGGTCATCTTTTATAAAGAAAAAACTAAAGTAAAAGCTTTGTTTTAAACCTAACATAGAGAGGGAGGCTATAATTAAAAACTGTCTGTTACGCACCTGCTCCTTTATGTCCTGCAACTGTTGCTTCAGCTTCTGCACATCGTCCATTTGGAAATTGTTGACATTGGAGGGGGCGACCATGCCCGTTGATGGTAAATTTGTAGCATTCGCTGCTGCCGCAGCAGCCAATAAATTGTTCTGGCTATTCAGCTGATTGCTGCTGCCAGCCACCGGGGTGACCACCGTGTTGTTCATGGCCACACTGTGCCCGGACGTGTTCACGCACGGTGGCTCCACGAACTTCTCCTCTGGTGCCGTTAAGCATACGGTGCCGGCGACGCTGACCTTTTCGGCGGTGCCCAGGCCGCCGCAGCAGAGACTAAACGATAACATCTCATCGACCTGGGTGCGACACAGGACGCACTTCTTCATCAGCGCACTGCAATGCTCGCAGGCCACCATGTGGCCGCAGGGGCGAAAGAAGACGGCGGCGCGTCTGTCCGAGCACACGAGGCACTCGTCAATTTTCTCGCGCGACGCGACCATCTCACGGCAGATGAGACACTTCTTGACGCGCGGCGCGCACGTCTCGCAGCAACTAACGTGACCGCATGGCTTGAACACCGTGTCCCGCTTGGCATCCGAGCAGACGAGGCACTCCTCCAAGCTGGTGGGCTTGTTGTTGTTGCCGCTGTTCTTGTTACTGCCACTGCTAATGCTCTCGTGCAGCGACTGCGCCATGTCCGCGCCATGCCCGTTCATCGCAAAGGCACTGCCCGAGGCCACCGTACTGAGTGGTATATTCGCCGTGGCCGATTGATGCATGCCAGCAGCCGCAGTTCCAGCTGCCGCTGCGCTCTGGGCGCGTGCACGTGCATTGAGACTGGTGCCGGCCACGTTGCCGGGCAGCTCGGCGTCATCGGTCTTGCGCTCGTTGTAGCACTTGAGGAGCGTCTTGCAGAGATTGGGATCGGGACACAGGTCCAGCGGTGTTTGCAGCTTGCGATTCTTGAGCGTCAAATCGGCGCCATTGGCCGCCAGAAAGCAGGCAATCGAGGCGGATGCCTTTTTATTGTTGGCATTGCGCAAACCCATCAGCAGCTTGCCAAATCCCTCGACATCCTGCAGCTGCTTGAGCTGCGACAGCGTATGATGACGCAGTGCCTCATGCAGCGGCGTATCGCCATCCTTATCGGCTATATTCAAGTCGGCGCCATCCTGCACCAGCAGCTTAACAATCTGGACATGCTGACGTTCCACAGCCAAGTGCAGCGCCGTCTGCAGATTGACATTCTGTCTGTCCATATTGGCTTTGCCCATGTGGACCAGCAGCTCGGCGATTTCCACGTGATTGTTCAGTGCGGCCAAATGCAACGCCGTGTAGCCATCGTCCTTCTTCTCCTCGACAATCCAGGGTCGATTCGTTTTCGTCAACAGGATCTTCATAGCGCTCGGATTGCCCTTCAGCGCCGCATGATGCAGTGCATTGAATCCATTGTTGTTGTTCAGCGTAATGTCAGCACCAAAGTCCAACAGCAGCGACAACATCTCATCATGCTCCTGCAACAATAAATTTCAGTTTTTACACATAATTATAAAGAACTGCTTGTAGCCTGGAGATTTGATTGTCAATTGCATATAAGGGATTAAGAACATTCCACTTGAATTAAATTGTTTGTTTTTTATAAATCTATCTCAAAAGTTCGCTAAGCTGAGCTATTCAAGGTATGATAATAATTAATTGCCATTATTCCTTAAACACCCTTTAAATTTGTAACGAAATGTGAAACGTATATATAACGTAAATATATATGTTCTTAATCAGTAGCAACAACTAAATAGCTACGACCCTCTGCTAATGCTATGATCTATCCTGGCATATACTTGTAATGTAATGTAAATTTAAAACAATGGGAATATTATATCCAGCATTATAACAGCGCCCTAATCCTACTCTAGTCAATTCTACCTTCGAAATGGCATCGTGTAGCGGCGTATCTCCTTCGGAGTCCTGCAGGCTGGGATGACAGCCCAGCGTGAGCAGCGTCTTCACCACGTTCAGATGTCCCTTGTTGACGGCGATATGAAGCGACGTCTGGCGCCGTTTGTTGCGCGCATTCAGGTCGGCGCCAGCCTTGGCCAGAATTTCAATGACGGCCGCCTCATCGCCAAAGGCCGCATGATGCACCGCCCGATCGCCGTCCTTGTCCTCGATCTCCACATCGACAGCGTGCCGCAAGAGCACTTGGATGACCTCAATGTGGCCATTCTGACTGGCGGCCTGCAGTGCCGTGTGACCGGCAAAGACACCGTTCACATTCACTTCTGGCACGGCGCCGCCGCTGCCGCTGGGACTGCCCGCAGCCGCAGCGGCCGCTGCACTCGACGTCGAGGGCTGTGCGGCGCCAGCCAAGTACTCCTCACAGCGGGACTGCAAAGGATGATACGAAAAAGATGAGATTAGCTATACATAAGAGTTGCAGTTGCAACAACTCACCGCAAATCCATTGGCTGCAGCCTTGACAAACTCCTCGGTGGCATCACCGGATACGTTGGGCTCAAAGAGCTTCTTCAGGATGGCGGACAGACGCTCACCGCTGGGTATAACTGGCGCACAGTTGCCATCGCCAGTGGCCGCAACGCCAGTGGGGGCGCCGCTGGTGGAGGCCACCTTGCAGACAGCCAGCGGATTGTATGTCCAGGAGGTGTTGCCCACCTCCACTTTCAGATCATTATCATGATACACCTGCTGAACGCGTCCAATTTTGCCCAGTGTCAATTGCATGGCATCCGCCCATTCGCCATGGCCGCGCTGCAGCATTTTGATGCTCTCCACATCCGAACAGATCTTGACAATGTCGCCCACCTGAAACTCTGGTGGCGCTGTCGTTGGCGATGACACCTTGGTCAGGACGGCCGGATTGAAGGTCCAGCGATTGCCCGAGTTGTAGGCGACAACAATGTCGTGATCCTCATCGATGCCAACGACCATGCCCGCATTGCTAAGGCACTCGAACATGCCGTCTGTCCAGCCGCCGTGTCCGTGCTGCAGCGATTGCACAATCTCCAGATCCAGATCAACGGTGACCTTGTCGCCAATTTGAAAGCCATGCGGTCCCTTGCCCGGCCCGTTCTCGCCCAGTAGCGGCAAATGGTCGCGATACACGTTGCTGCCTTTGGCATCGTTCACCACCTTGAGATCGGCCATGCCCTCAAAGCCCACGCGATACAGATTCTTAGAGCCATTATCCCATATAACGTAGGCCGCCGAACGCGGCGATGCGGATGACCAATCCTGAATCTCGTTCACCTTGCCGCGCCGCCCGACGCCACCGTCCTGATCCTCCCACTGCCAGTCGACGCCACGCACAACGCGAGCGCCCGGAAAGATGCCACGTGCCAGCACCTTCTTCGATTTGCGACGCGGCTCGACCATCGCCCGCTCACCGCCCGGCGTGCTAATCCTGTAGAAACGATGGCGCAAATGGTGCTTGTCCCCGTGATAACAGATCGAGCACAAATCGTAGTTGATGCACTCGGCACACTTCCAGCGTATGCCGAAGATCGGCTGCTGGCGGCATGTGTCGCACATGGTGCCCTCGTGCTTGACGCCAGTGGGTGCGCTGTCCAAAATGCGCAGATCGTAGGCGCCGGCACAGCGATAGTTGGCGGCGGTGCCATTGTCCCAGACGACGACCACCTCCTCGGCGGACTCAAAGTTGCGCACGGTGCCCACATGCCCCTCGCCGCCATCCTGCAACAAACAGATTCGTCATTTGTTTATTCGTTCACATCACTCACGCCACATTGAACGCGCCCACAGAGAGACTCTCGAAGACTCACGCTAATCACAACGCGAAAATTATAATTAAAGCGCATTTGCATGCTCCCCAATGCTACTCAACGTTCCGTTGTCCGCAATCTACTAACCGTTAACCGTTAAGGGTGCACTCGCTGCGCTGCACAATCTAGTCGCCGATCTTCAGATCGACCCCAAAGCTCCTCCTCCAGGTCAGTGTCAATAGGAATAAAAAAGACAAAAACAAGCGCAAGCTTTGACAAGCTTTAAATTCGCACTTTGAATACCCTAACCAAGCATAATCTAAACACTCTTCCAGTATATATTTATAAATACTATATTATCAATTATATAAAAATTTTAAATATTTAAAAAAAAAAAATTAGTTTTCTAATAAATCCAATTGCAAAGTTAGAAAATATTGTATAAAATTGTTTTTGCAATTAACTTCGAGCTTGAATCAATTTTGAGATTGCGTTGTTGACATCCATCATCGATAAGAAATATAAATATTAGATTTGAAATTTTTCCAAAAAATATCGAAAAACATTTATTTTGAAGAATGCATAAATTTTGGATGTTTATTTATGAAAAATGTCAAACCAAGACCTTGAAACTTGAAAATCGATTTAGTTAAAGTTATGGAAGTTTGAGGTTTTAAATTTAATAATTTTCTAGGATATTTAAAGGTCATTTGTAAACTCAGAATCTGTTTTAATTGGTGTTTTAATATACAATCTTAGATATTATTTAATATTCGAAAGCCATACAAATTTGATCTATGATTAACATCATTACTATCACTAATTTTGCCAACAATTATAATTGTTCAACATACAAGAGACCAGAAAAAATAACAATAATAGTTGCAAATAAAAAAGACACAAAATGTAGGCCAACTAAAAATAAATTCTATTAAAGCTTACTTCAACACAAAGTCTTCATGTCCGCCCCCACAGAAGTGTATAACTACTTGTGTTATTGAAAGCTCAGGCCCGCATTTATTTAATTGAATTTGTGTCAATTAATTGGCAATAACCGAAGGTTGCTCCCGATCGCAGCGGAACTCTCACCTGCTTGTTCCACTTCCAGTCCGGTCCACGAATTACACGCGCACCAACTCCCTCCATGGAGAAGCGTCGGGCGACTGCCGCAGCTGAGCCAGCAGCAGCAGCGCCCCCGCTGCCGCCACTGCCACCGTTGCCCACACCTGCGGCCACCGTGCTGCCTCCGCTGACTACCACACCCACCGAGGTGGCCGAGGAAGATGATGCACTGGCCGCAGCATTTGTTGTGTCTTTGGCCGCTGTTAAAGGCGCGGCACAAGACATTATCGCGTGTCTTTGTGGGCACAACAAACGTTCAAGTTCACAATTAAATTCGATTTTTTTCACTTTTTTTCGTGGGGCACAGACAATGTCTTGCAGGCGCGGCGTTGCCAGATATCAAATATTACCCGACACTAAGCACACGCAGAAAACTGCATTCCGATGCAGTAAATGCACAACACAACCATACACACACACACACTATAACAAGTTTTTTAACTTAAATCGTTAACACTCATTATACTGTCCATTAACAAATATGCCCCAATATTTTTTAACGCAGTTAATAAAAACTTAACAAAGGTGCTGTAAAACCAAAAAAATAAAATAGCAACTACTGCCCTACAGTTGCCACCTGTAATTGTTAAGTGCTGCCACCTGACGGAAGTCAACCAAACAATTTTACTGAACGATATATCGTTTTTTAAAATCTTTAATATACATAAAGCATGGATGGTAAAATTAATGTAAAACTGCTGAGTTGAATGAATGAATTTCTGTAACGTAAAACCTATCAGTTAATTAGTGCAATTAGTTTTATTGGGGCCCACCATAAATATATCGACAATCATTTTCATGTATCGATGTTTTGTTTTACTTAATAGTGTTGTACATCATAGTTCATTTTAAAAGGTAAATTCAATCGGTAAACTTTTATTGAACGAAGGAATCGTAGGTGAATCGTTTGTAATTTATTTATTATTAATGCATTAAAAAGGATGATGTTTCCTTACAAATACAATTTTTTTCCGTTTTTTTTAATTTGGTGGGTTCATATTATATACCTATATACCTCCGCGCTTATTTATTAACAATAAATACATTTTCAAATATGATGTAAGATAAGCTAAATAAGAGATAAGAGGACTTAAACGAACCCTAACCTGGGTGAAGTTCATTCGTTCAGTTATGTGAGTAGTTCAATCGAACTTATTCAGAACGATTCGATACAACTCTACTACTCAGTCGTTTGCAGCTTACAGTCCTATGTTGCACTTGCAATTGGGGTTTCAGCTCAAAAAAACACAAAATTGAAGTAAGCGTCAACATTAAAATGTCCAACAGCAATACGGACACCGGTGACACAACCATACTGGCCACAACGAGCGCCACTGTGCAGGATTACAATCCCAGTTCCGTCGATGGCAAGCCAATGGAGCCGCGCGAGTCGCTGGTAAATTGCTTAAGCAAACCTTTGCATCGGACCCCACGTTGTCTAATCTATAATCTCAATACTGTAGATAACCACTGCTGTTAGCTTTTTACAAAATACCAAAGTGCGCCATACGACACTCATCCAAAAGCAGCAGTTTCTGCGGTCCAAAGGTCTAACGGCGAATGAAATACAATTGGCTTGCGAGCGGGCCGGCGTCTTTAGCCAAGATCCAAACAATCCAAATACCGTTATCAATATAGGCTCGCAGCTGGCGGTGCAACCACAGCAAACAGCCTTTGGAAGGCTGCGCGAGCTACTGCACACCACCGCACTCTTCAGCGGTGTCGTCTATGCCATCTTCTTGTTCTGGCGGGTTAGTGCTAGAAATCGATTCATAATCAATGCTTAATTTTTTCACCCACCCACCCACAGAAATACATTGCACCGTTTCTGTTTGGCAAGCCGAAGAAAAAACGCGTTGAGGAAGCTTTGGAGGATATTGACAAGAAGGTGGAGACCCGCACAGATGCACTCAACAAGGAGATTACCTTGGTTAAGGACTTGATTACACTGCAACAGAAGGAACAAACCCAACAGTTGAATCGTGAATTTAACAATTTTCGCTGCGATTTGGATGCCATTAAAGGTTTGCTGCTGAATCGCAAACAATTCGCCGGACCCGTCCAGCCCATTGCGGTGCCATCGATACCTGCATGGCAATTGGCCGGCTCGCCACATCATCATCGCCATAGCAATAGCCAATCGGATGATAATGAGAAGGGCGATGATGCTGGCTCCGGTTCGGGCTCATCCGAAACGGAGGTGGTTACCAAGAACAGCGATTCTAGTTTAGAGATTATGTAATAAGCATGGAAAAGGCTTATATATAGCTCATATACTCTGGCTATATATATTTATATATAAAAACTGTATATGAAACATTTGCTGCTTTAGCTGTAATCATTGTAAATTGAATCTATATCATTTAGACGGTTTGCGTTTGCGACTTAGCATTTAGGTTTAGTAGTCAACGGCTAATCCATATCCATAATTGCTACCAAAAGATAACACACACACAAATGCACATACATATAAACGATACGAATATATACATACATATATAATAAAAACAGGTTTGAATAATTGAAAGAAACTTTAATTATGCGATTTGTTAAACTAAGCGACAAGGGCGCCGGGTTTGTTTTGTTTAATGTGTGTGGTTTTTTAAAAAAAAGTAACGTATTGTGTTGGGAGAGGGTGGTGGGGTGTCCGGGTTTGGTGATAGTTCAGCTTAGTTGATGTTTTTTAAACTTATAGTTAGAATTTAATTTTTATCTAAAGTTGCCGATTCTTGTTGTTTTTTTCTACGTTTCTATTAAATTTGCTAGATTCCCATTAAAATTGTTTAGTTGTATTCACGATGGCTCCTATTGGCAGCTTAACTGAACAATAGATTTAATTCGATAAGCTTACCAATAGATTCAATTGTGACAATCCTACATAAGGTATATTATGTTCATTGTGCGGTGCGTAGTTTTTGCTTGTTTTTTTCTTTTTATTACAAATTTGGTTCTCTGCGCGATCCGTCTCTATTGTTATTTAATTTTTTTTCTTTTTTTCGACTACTTAAGTTAAATGTTGTATCGATTTGTACATACGATAATTTAGTTTTGTTTTAATTTATAATCCTAAATTATACGTTTATAGTCTCACAAAAGATTGTTTGGGGCTTACTCATATATTATATATAATGTTAAAGTGCAGCACGGAATAAAAATCAAAAACATTACTTGATCTTCAGTGTCAGTGCATAATTTGTTTTTCATGTGTGTGTTTATTATGCGATGTTTAAAGATTTGGAAAACAATTTATTTACTTTCGTTACCCTCATCAAGGATAAGTGGAACCCATTCTACCCATACTTGGTATGCATATCTAAGCCATATAGTTTATCTTCTTTCTTTTTTTTTGTGGGTAGTTTGTCTCTCATTCAGGGTAAATTTCATAGATTAACAACAGCCAGGCCGTAGTTAAGTATCAGCTATTTATAATTGATAAAAAACATATGTACAAATATTTAACTTTTAACTTGTAACCATTAGTTGAAAATGTTGAGGGCATTCACAAAACAGAAACTGACTGAAAAGTCTGCATTTGGAGCTTAGATCTTTCCAAAAGTAAAGTTGTTTAATTTAAAAATACTCCAAGGTTAACTTGTAACAGTCATAAGTCTCGAGCAGTCGTGAAAGCCCTCAAGATATTTTCAAAACTATGCTTAAAATATAAACGCTTAATGGAGGAAACACAATAGTGGTACTTAGCCCCAAGGTGCACAGTTAGCTTAAACAAATTAGACAAGTAGTTTACAAAAATTCTCTTCCCGAATCGTATCTAAACAGCCGAATTGATGACCGCCGTGCTGTTTATGCTAGTTGTTGGCCCAAACGCCGACGCTGCTGATGTGCTGGCCGTTGCTGTTATGCTAACAGCAGCCGCTGCCGCCGTTGTGCCACCATCCGGATAGCCGCCGGAGGCGGGCGCCGGCGACAAGGACATTGTCGATGATGACGGCGATGAGCAATCGCTTTGGACGCTCATCGTTGGTGAGGCGGCCACCAAATTGCTGCTGCTGCTCGTGTTACTGATGGTCAGCGGGAACTGCGACGGTGTGCCAGTGGGCGTGTGCGGCGACAGGGGCGTTAGCACGGAAGACGTTGATGACACAGGGCTGCCGATACTGTTGGCGCTCGTTGTAATGGCTGCGGTTACCGCTCCGCCTGATGTGCTGCTGCTGCTGCTACTACTATTTGCTGTTGTGGGCGTGGCAGGCGTGGGTACGGCAACAGCCGAGGATGCCGTCGACTGCGGCGTTGTGTTTGACGGCGGCGATTGCTGCTGCTGATTAGAATTAACGCCAGTGGCGGCTGCTGCAGCAGCGGCACGTTCACGCTCCCGATCGCGCTGCGGCCGGAAGGCTTCCCGCAGCGCCTCCACGCGATTCTCGTTGGGTCCCCAGCGCGCATAGCCGGCGCTATTCTGCAGCCAAACGACTTGAGTGCCCTGCATGCACTTGATAAGCACCTCGGATCTGTTGGAGTGCATTAAGTAATCAACTAAAGTACAACTGCAATTGGCACCTCTTGTAAACTACTCACTTTGGCATCATATGCTGATAGCCATGTCTGTATTCGTGCGCCATGCCCAGCACCACCATTGACCGGCGCTTGTACATGCTCTCCTCCAGCTTCGCTATGCTCTTCCATTCCGGCAGAAACACAATAAAGCTGTGAACAATTACAAAAAAATTAGACTTGAAATGAATTATATATTTCATCTGGTTCCAAGCGCACTATTTTGGCCACCAAATATATATATTTTTTGTAGCTATTTCTAGCTTCTTGCTTAGATTAACCACGAACTTACCTCAATGGCTCCATGGAATCCGTTAGTAGTTTATCAACGTGCAATAGACAGGCATCCATAAGCTCCTCGCAATGCGGCGGATTCACTTGGAATGAACCGGAAACGGGCTTGAAGTCCAGAAATGGTCTACAGAAATGGAAAATAAATGTTAATATACGTCAGAGAGGT
>SCDS01000409.1:16810-97444 GCA_004149465.1 Drosophila nigromelanica
TTCAATTTTAAATTTTTTGTCAAATATTGTGTTGCATGAACAGATATTTCTGGACACAAGATAAGAAATATGTATTTAACCTTCGAAAATTTGGGGGTAACTATTTCTTCCTGTTCCTTTTAATGCTACATTTTTAAAACTAATTTTCATAATGATTATTTTGGCAGACTCACCCTCTGGAACCAAAGTACGCATCCGTGTCCGCAAATGCTGAGCAATATTGCCGAAAGTAGGAATTGAATGGCGACGCAAAGCATTCAAAGCTGACACCGAAGTGCCGATGAAGGCACTCGAAGACGGGCACTGGCAACGCCGCCTGGGTGATCTCCGCCTCCTGGGACGAGTTGAGCGCGTTGCCTAGGAACGTCTGATAGCGCTTGAGCAGACACCAGACGCGTCCGATGAACAGATCGAACTTCTTGTCGTCGAAGCAATTGTGACGATAGAGCTGCTCCAGTTTTTGGAGATAGGTTAGGTTGATGTATTGTGCATCTGGCTGATTGATCGTCGCGGGCGTATACTTGATGATCATGTGATCGCGATCCTGCAGATATTCGATGGCCGGCATGCGCGGCGATGGCACCGCAAACTGTATGGGATAGCACCAGACCTTCTTCAGGTGCGGCGGCGGGGGTGGCGGCGTTGGCTCCGGTATACCATGCTCCTTGAGCAGCTGCAGGTGGCGTTCGCGTATTTTGCGGGCGTGCTCCGCTGACAGATGATAGATTTTAATGCATAACGTTTCCACGGAGCTCTTCACGGTCTCCACCAAATGCGGTTCGCATTGTCGCTTTAGGTGCGCCAAACGATCCTGGAAGTCCTCGTAGCTGGCGCCCACCGTACGGCGCAACCATTGAAACGTATCCTCCACGTTCCATTTCACCACCTTTTTGGACTCGGCCGGCGCCGAACGCGATTCGATAATCTGTTTGGCCGCCTCCGCGTACCGCGACAGTTGTTTCCGTGCATCTCCCGTAAATTTGGGCTTCACAATCTTGATGGGTATGTCGGCCATTATCTCGCGGTACATGGAGCTGGAGATTTCGGGCAGGCAGTTGCTGGGCAGCAACGGATCGCAGCCGGTGTCAATCACCTTGCGCTCCATGAGCCAGCGGTTGAAGGAGTCTCGCGGCGCCTTAATGTTCTCCCTGCGCATGCATAAATCCTCGTACGTCTTGAGCAGCTTCATGGAGAAGGCGGCGCGCAGTGCTTCGATCTCGGGATGCGGCTGTGGCAGTAACGTGGGTGGTCGCTCAACAATCACTGCATTCGTGCACACCTCCAGATCCCAGGGACCGGCAAGCACAAACTTCTTCATCGGCGGCCCACCGTGCGGACCCATGTGCTGCTGCAGCTGTTGGTGATGCGGGTGCGAGTGCGGGTGTATGTGCATGTCATCTGAGGGCCGGCGCTTCAAATGATGATGTTGATGCTGGTGCGGCGTCATAGGCGTTGGACCACCAATGCCCCCGCCACCTGCATGGCATATGCCCAATGGATCCGTAAGCGGATCGAAGGGTCGCGCACCGGGCATTTCCCACAGGGATTCGCCCGTTACCTTATTCCAGTAGTACGGTCGATTCTCGCGCTTCGACCAAAACTTGCGCCAGCCCTGATTCACCAGCTCGGCGGTCAGCTCCTCGCCATAGCCACCAGGACCCAGCGTTGGCGGACCTTGCGGCGTATGGGCCATAGCTTCCAACGTGGGCGGCATATGATGTGTTTTCGTGGGTGTGGATGGCGACGAACAACTGGCCACCGGTGAGCTACCCGCGCTCATCATGTGCCCCGCCACATCCCCAGTAGACGCCGCACCTGCACCCGTTGTGCCCACTGCTGTTGTTGTCGTTGGCGATGGTGTCAAATTGTTGGATGCACTCGCCGTCAGCTGATCCCAGGCACTCTGAGCACTAGTGCTCGGCTGCATCATTGGGCTCACCGTGCCCGTAGAGGCGATCACCGATGGCGGCACCTGCAGCGCTCCCAAATTGTGCATATTGCTGTTGTTAGCTGCCATTTGAGCTCTGCAAAAACAAACCAACACAAATACAAACACTTGTGAATATTAACATCTCTTGTTTACGTTTTTCAATCGAGAGCATGAGAGATGGAGAGCGAGAGCAAGCGAGAGCGCCAGTGTGAGAGTGGCCGCAGGTCTGGCAAGCAGTAAAATACTTCAGTTCCAGCTTAATGGCAACTAGTCGGCAAGAAACACTCAGCGAAGCAGCAACGCAAGCCGGAGGGTACGCGCAAGTGTCAGAGCAGAAGGATCGTCATAAGTATGACGCATAGCTGTGTACACAAGCATAATTCATATGTATGTGTAATTATGCCGTTATAACAAATCAATGAGCTAGCGTTTACCCCACACCCCTCAATAAAACTCCTACAATGCTGGGGCTTTTGCTCTTTTTTCGCTGAGAGCGGCGCGCATGTTTTGTGGGAGCCAGATAAAGAGAGCGAGAGAGCCGCTACGACACAAACGCGAATGAGAAATCAAAACAAATTGCAAAAGAATAGAGATTTTCTGCCTGCTTGTGTATGTTTTGACGAGCGTGTACCTAGCGTATGCGCACCGCACAAAATAAAAATATACAAAAATTATTTGCAGGCAACTTTGTTGCTGCAATCCACACATACACACGCACATACTAAAAACGATTGCATGGCTTGCCATAAACAATTGCAATGATAAAAAAAAGAAAAAAAAGAGACACCAACAACCATTCAAGAGCTGCACTGTGGCTTCGTGTCTACGTCATGTCGGGCACACACAAATAATGGCGCGCTTTTTCCATCAAAACACATAGACACTAATTGCAACTAAAAAGATCAATTTTATATATTTGTATATTTTATTTGCGTTTTTGATTGTGGTTGACGCTTTGTTACATTCATAATAATAATATTGTGGCATTTTTGTCGTTTATTCAGTTTTATAAACAACATTTCTGAGTGCACCGAAAATTTCTCTACACTTTCTTTTCAACCACATCAATATAAACTACGCCTTGCTGCTGCTGATTCGTATGGTCATATTTCGAACGCGTTTAAATGCCACTAAACTCACCTATTTTCAACTATCCTATTATACAAAACACCAACAACGTGTTTTCAAACATTTATAACGTGTGTACGTAATTATTTGATACGATTTATTTATGTTTTATAAATAAATTCCTGAAAAACTCTTCTTCCAGAAGTACTTCACCAGCTAAGTGTGACCAGACTTAGCAAATGGTGGCATAAGTGGTGAAAAAAACATATCGAAAATATAAAATAATGAAAAATTGAACATATAAGTTAACTAAAGCAAAATATATTATAAATAAATCTTTACTAGCATATTTTTAAGCTTCCCATATTTTTCATTTAGTTTCCAGCAAGATAAAAAGCAATCGATTCATGTGCTGTATACAAGTATGCTGAAAAAAAAATAATACCAATCGCGGTCGCATTCTAGTATCTAAAATATACAAGTTGCATTTCAGGTTGAATTTTATTCGTTCTGGATGGAGTTGTGGAATGTTTACGAACAGAGTATTTACATATATTTGTTACTAAGTTGCTTGTAATTTAAGGCAGATTTCTACACTTATATTGAGATCTGGCTTAAATATGTTTATCAAACGTAGCAAATTTAACTTTTTCGCCTTGGAATTATTAGATTCCAGCTCATACAACGTAGATAAATTCACTAATAAACTTTCATTCAATGATTTCTGCGGATTCAGATTAATGGCGCGTTCGTACAAGTTAATGGCATCCTTTAGTTTGCCAGCATAAAGCAAGCACACGCCCATATTGTTCAGAATCATTGTATTGCCCGAGTCCAAGTGCAGCGCCTTTTGGAAAATTAGATAAGCCTCTGGGAAATCGTTTTTGGCCACAGCGATAAGACCCTTGTCCACCAGGTCACGCAAATCAGGTGCTGAATTACTGTCAAAAAATGAAATAAAAAATGTGTTTGTTTAGGAGTATGGCGAATAATTTAAAAAGCACATACATCTCTCGCAGTCGCCGCGATACGGCGAATTTTTGTTCGGCCCCAAAAATATCACCAATTTGCAGATAAATACGTCCCCAAGCCGAATACAATGAACGCTGTTCCTCTTTGCTAAGCGTGGAGCGTGTAAGCAGCATTCCGCCCATAATGTCATCAATCATGCTGAACTTCTTCATCTGAAATATATGAAAAAATTATGAAATGTACCCATAATTATGTTCCCTTGTTACTTGCTGACCATTAGAGCACAGTTGATTATTGACTGCAAGACGCGCTCGGCACGCCGCTGCCAAAATTCAGATGCATTTGCATTCTTCAATCTGTCAAAATGTTCCTTGATGTCCCTGCTGATCACATGCAGCTCGGACAGACGATCCAGCGCCAGATGCGGCTTGCCCAGATAAATGGGCAGTTCGGCCAGCAGTAGACGAAACGAGAAACATGCTATGGAGCCTTGTTTGCCCTTGTACATCTCCGGATAGAAATCGAAAAATACGTCTGGCCCATTCAGTTGATCGAAGGGTTCAGCCTCTGCCTGAAGTAGCTCGTATTCGCCCAGCTTGGCCAGCAATGCGAGGCGTGTGAACCACAATTGCAATGAATGCGGCGAACGTTTTGCCGGCTGACCGGTGCGTCGATGGCCCTTGCCATAGATGGTCAACATTCTGCGAGTAAAATTGTTGGCTGCGCGAAACATCCTGTGTCACATCCTCCACGCCAAGAATCTTGCGTTGCTGCACTTCAGCATCGCCCAAATATTGGGCCACAGCAATCGCTATGGGATCAGGCTGCAAGAGTTGAGCATTAGGTTCGATTGCGAATATTTTCATTTGGATATTTACCAAATCGTCGGCTATGTGCAGGCCTGGCATAATCAGATGTGTCGGCTGTTTGCCCGGTTCATTTGGCGTGGGTAGCTGCCAGAGATTTCGCACGTCGTCGCCCACTTTTATGGGCTCGTCTGATTCCTCGGCAGTTTCTACGTGCTCGGGCGGTTGAAAACTGCCCGTAAATGTGCTTGCCAACATATTGATATTGGTTTTTTCGGCTGCAATCGCTGACTGCGGGTCCTTGGCTCTAGATTTGTTATTTGTCAGCTCATCAAAAAAACTGGGCGGATCGTTGGCAAAATATTCGCTTAAGCGACCGTTTGAATTGTTTGTCATACCGTGTATAATGGGTTTATTGTTTTGCTTTTTAGTTAGCACTGCCAAATAATCGATAGCAACACCGATGGAAAAATCGATTTAAGATATGGGGTACTTACGGTCACACAGCAAATGAATGGTATTTATTTATATTTAATTGCAACTGTAATTCAACAATTAATATGCATGTGGAATTTCTACAAATAATAATTCGGCCTTGATATTGCTTTAAATTTATAGAACCAATTGTGAATCACATGTATTATCTCATATCGATATTTTTAAATTTATACGATAGCTTAGTGCCCATAAAAGATATTAATAGCATATCGTTTATTCCAGTGCACTGCGTATCAACAGTTATTTAAATCGATATTATTCATAATTTTGCGATAGTTGTCTGACAACGATAGTTTTTGAGCAGTGCTGCCCAGTCGTTAAGTAAAACGTTAAAAAAGTTTTAAACATGGTTTTTCTATATTTATTAATTGCAATTGCATTATTATTATTGTACAATACGTAAAGCAAATAAAAGTTTACCCTAGAACTAGAAACATATCGTCATTTTATGACACAAATTTAACATTAAAATTGTATTTACAAAACAGCGCCTGCGCATTTAAAATTGTAGAACGCACTTTACTGTCCATTGAAAATGGACTCGGGATAATAGCTGGGAGCGTTGAACATGCGCGGGAAACCATTTGCATCTAACTGACCCACAGGCAGCATTATATCACTGAAAGAAAATATGCGTATATTCAAATAAGTACAAATCTATATGGTTTTTATGTGGTATATGTGTATGTGGGCTGTGTCTGTGTGTGTGTGTTGGAGAGTGTATGCAATTTGACGCCCGTAAACGATCAGAAACAGCGGGGAGTGCGGCAACAATTGAGGCACATGCTACACGCATGCGCTCCGTTTTGGGCTCGGGGCACGTCAACGTTGGCGACCAGTGCCCGAAGAGGTCTATAAATATGCATTGGACCGCGCACAAGGAGCTGCAAAATTGGACATAAAACACGCTCAAGTGCCTTTTAGAAAAAAAAATGGCACCGGACCGCACTGAACGGGCACTGGAATTGAGAATCAGATTTGGACTGGGACTGCGAGGGCGACGCAGACGCAAGTGTTTTACGGTCACTTAAATGAATTTTTTAATGCCAATTTTGAAAACAATTGAGTTTTTTTTGTTTTTCTGTTTGTGGAACATGCGTACTCTCAAGCGTTGAATGAATTGTTTTACGAGTTATGTGGAAAACATATTGTAATTAGTTTTGGGCGACATAGAAAAAAATAAAATAGTTCTTATTTGTATAGCCTATTCAAAATGGTTAAAAGAGGGTGTATCGGTTTTGTGTAGTAGGCATGTTCAACCTCATACAGTATGTACATTCTTGGTCAGCATTGCTAGCCGAGTTGTTCCATTCGTCTCTAAACATATATACTATACTTTATATGCTATACCATAATTTTTATGATTTGTTAAAAATATCGCTCCATTTCCTTAATATCGATAAATATCGATTTTGAGAAGTGATTCTTATAGCATAGTATATTCTTGTATATCATACACGGATCAAGAATATTTCCTTTTGTGCCTAATTACCAACACTCGCCTTTGGGGGAAAATTTCTAAAATATCGGACAATAAACTTAGAACGTATGTGTGAATGAGAGGTGGTCCGAATCTGGGCGCAGGGTATCTCCTAGTCGGTTACTCCCACATAGAGTTTGTTTTGTTGTATTTTGCTGAACTTACGGTCTTTGCTGCGGAGTGCGATCTCTTTGCCGGCGATTCTTGAACCAGTTGGAGACCTGCGTCAGGGTTAGGCCCGTCTTTTTGGCCAGCGTCTTCTTCTCGTCGGGCGTGGGATACCGATTGGTCAGATAGCAATCTTTGAGCGCATTGCGCGATTTCTCTTTAAAGCAATAGACCGTCTCCTCGCCATCCCAAATCGTCTTGGGCAGTGGATACTTTTTGCGCAGTCGATACTTGTCCACGGCGCCCAAGGGACGGCCGCGCACCTTTTCCGCCTCCTTGTAGTGTGCCTTGAACCACAGATTCTGCAAGTCCACATGGTACTTGATCGAGAAACAGTGCGTCTCCAGCAGGCTGTAGAGCTCGTGAAACTGCCCCAAATTGTATGCAACCATGGCCCGGGCACGCAGCACACTCTCATTGGTCTTGAAGAACTCGCTGGGCGGCAGGCTGCACAGGAAGTTGGTCAACTTCTCCACGTCGCCCTTCTGCTGCAGAGCCTCGCACATGCATTGGATCTGCGTGGATCGAAGGATTAACTCAAATAATTAGCAGAGATTTGTTGCTCGGCACACCTGATCCGTGGAGAACTGCAGCATTTTGGCATCGATGGGAAAACTGCCCACCGCGGACATGTTGTGGGCCGCAGTCAGATTCGATATCAGGTGACCGCCACTGGACGCGCCGGTGCCACCCAGGGCGCCACCTGGCGCTCGTTGTAATCCCGCGCAGAGTGCATCCGCTTTGGTGTTGCCATTGAGATCGCCCAGGCTGCCGTTGCCGTTCTCAAAGATGATGCTGTTCAGCGTGGGATAGTGTGTGGGCGTGGTTGCCGCTGTGGGCGGCGGCGATTTGTCATAGTCGTTGGTTATGTCCTGAAAACGCCGCTCGATCAAATCCTTTTCATTTGTCTCGTACGGCGCAAATTTGTCCAGTTGCAAAACGGTTTTGCACGAAATATTGCCACGATAGCCTGCCAGAGAGTAAAAGCAGCGAGAGCGAAGAATTTAAATAAACAAAATTTCACTGAATTTTGGAAAAGATTATTTTATTATTAAATGATCAATTATTATTATTTTTGTTAAGCCAACCATTTATCTGTCACGTGTGAACAGAATTGTATACTTATTGTCCAATAAGTGTTTATGTTTTTCTTTTCATGTGCGCCTCGAAAATTGACGCAAGAAAATTCGTTCTCACGTACTACTTTGCTATTCAGCATTGGATTCCCCCCCTCTTCGGTGCCTTAAGAACCCCCCTTGAATTGAGCCCCTCTTCCCACTCCACGAAATGCATGTGACTAATCAAATTCTGCACATGAGCAATGCTGTTGCCGACTTTCGACACCTCAGACCTCAGACTTCAGACATAGCATAACATATCATATTGACCAGAAAGAGGCATAAGGCAGAATATATACAACGATATGTGATACATGCGCATATATATGTACATATACATATACATATATAAATCAGTAATCGCATAATTAATGATATGTAAATATTATAAAACATTTTCTTTTGTAGAAAGTACACTTAAGAATGTTAATATTAAATAAAAAAAAATTATTTTAATTTATAAGCAATTTAAAAAGTTAATTCGAATCACTTTTTAATGTTATTTAAAACTCGCTAAACTACAATAATATTTATAATATTTTAAAAAATGTTCATAGAATATTCTTAAAGTTAATTTCCGAAAAGACACAAAAAATCTGAAAATATATTTTATTTGTAGCTAAAAATTAACAGTTGAAGAGTTCCCTATAACTAACTCAATTTATTTACGTTAAAATAATATGTTCGAATTCTATATATTTCGATGTGAGTATTATAAAAACACTTTTGATTCGACATAAAGTTCAAAGTTGAATTTGTTTCAAGTTAAAGCTGTTTTTTGATACCAATTTATTAACAGTTGCATATATATTTTTCCCAGTCTACGTATATACTTATATGTATATAGCAAAAAATATTTCCGAGCCCATTCAGCGTCTAAGAAATGTGTAATCTTCAGCAAAAAAAGAAGCCAGAAAATTTGTTTAACCTCGGCATGCCAAAAATTAAATACTCTAGCCGTCAAATGGGCTAAATATCACAATAACTTGATTGTTGGCCGATTGTTCCTATATAAACCTATATTGCAGTTGGATGTGGGTGTATTTTCCTTTTGGTCCGCATATCTTGAAAAGCACCAAATGTTTTTCATACTAACAAAAATTTGTTTTCAAATATATAGAATTCGAACATATTATTTTGACGTAAATAAATTGAGTTAGTTATAGGGAACTCTTCAACTGTTAATTTTTAGCTACAAATAAAATATATTTTCAGATTTTGTATATATAAAAACTGATACGACTAAAGGCATTTGCAGTTAGCTATTGGCCTTACCAGCATTTTGCAGAAAGAGCGAACCGTAGGCCATTGGTGAGCTGATGTTGTCGTGTTGCACGGCCGAATGATCCGAGGCGGTGCCGGCGGAACTGGTCGAGTCCAAGTCACCGTTAATTGATACCGACAGATTTGTGCTATCCATATTCTTTTCAAACATATTTTGTGCTGAACCTTTGCTGTTTCAGCAGCAGTCACTACTTATTTTTTAGTCGCCACAATTTATTTTAAAAACTTTGAATGCAAAATTTTCCTTATTTTTCTAGTTTATTAATTATACTAATATAAAATATTTGTATTATTTATGTTTAACACTTTAATTTTTGTTTTCCATTGAAAATTACGGATAATAACGGTTCTTTCAGGTTACAAATATTTGTAGAATATTGAAAATTAGTTTCTTTTGGCTTCCCGCTGACGGCGACGCGGACGCTTTCGCTTTTCAAACTCAACTGCAAGTGTCGGAGAGAGCGACAGCAGCAGCAGCAGAGACGAATGAATACGAAATTGCATTCAAGGCTGCTGCCTGAAACGTTTGGAAATGAAACGTTGTAAAGGGGCCTGCTAGCTCTTTTGGTTGTATGTGCGTGTGTGTGTGCGTGTGTGCGTTTGCGTGAGCGAGCTAATTAGGGGTGGTTTATTCGCATTGCCTGGTCCTGCTGGTAGGCGTTGCCAAGTCCAGGCAAGCGCCATTTTGATTTTGCCAATAACAAGGAACGCAAACATAAATGTGTACATATGTATGTATGTACATATATCAACACGTACATGTGTGTGTGTGTTATCTAACTAACTATTTAACATGAAATTTCAATTGAAAAACATCGTGACCTCATTCGTTTTTGTTTTTCATGTTTTTGTTCTTTTTTAAGTATCTAATGAATGCCGTGTGCAATTTGTAGAATTTACATCAAATTTCTTTGGCATTGCCCAATGCTATTTTGTTAGAGTTTGCATATAAAAACAGTCTTTAAAGTCACCAAAAACTCGCTGCAACTTGATGCCTGGCAGCCAAACTGTGCAGAGCAGACCTCTGATAAAGGGGCTGCAAATATGTTGCTGCTGCTGCTGCTGCTGCCTCTGCTGTCATTGTCGTTGTCATCTAATGGCATCAAATTTCAATTACAGAATTGTTCCACTCATTCACAAGCATTAAAATCAGAGTGCGCCACTTCAGTGATGTGATAAAATAGTGACATGACAAAGGTGACAACAGCAGCAAATCCACAAAAAGGCTAAACAATGGTTGCCAACAGCAGCAGCAGCAGCATTTTGTAGCTATATATGTATTTGTTGTTGTTAGGAAAGAATTCATTAGGACTGAAATTAGGAGGGTTGACAATTTCGTCACACCATCAAATCCCCGAGCATGTCCCAATTTCAGGTCACACGAACAGTTTTCAATTTGTCATAGCATCAGCTCGAACCTTTTTTCACACCGATCAATTCAATAGACAGAGTGAGAGAGAGAGAGAGAAACAGCGCCCCAGGTGCAGTTACTTTCATTGCTAATAATAGCCGCTTGACAGGAGCAGAAAGCTTAACAGCAGGCAGCTCTGTTTTTCACACTGTGGGTGCGGACCCCTAATTAGCCACAAAAGCCCTGTAAGCGTATTAGGCTAATTTTATTTATCCGACTAAAGCACATGTTGTTTTGTCGCAGCATCAATTTGCTCTTCTCTTTTTAAGTTTCCATTTAATTCGTAGTGACGAAACGGCGTCATGCTGTCTGAACGTTGACAGCGCCACAGGTGCAGTTGCTATCATCGAAAATATCGATAACGATAGCCGCGGACAGAAGTAAATTCGCTACTACTGTTGGTGCGTGTGTGTGTTTTGTTACCCTCTAATTGACCGCTAAAAAGGCTTGTAATCGCATTAGGCTAACATTATTTATTTGATTATAGCATTCACGTGTCAGGACTTAGCTGCCAAGCAATACCAAAAAAAAAGCTCTCGAGCCATGTGAAGCAACGCGCTTCGATTCCCACACTATCATGTTTTGCCGAGCTTAGCAGATTTTTGCCTGAGTTGGTGTCCGATTCGAAATAATGCGCTTGAATGCAGCCAGCCAGCGTATAGCACACAGCATATAGAAAATTGCATGTAAGTGAGAATCGAGGATCTGTTGGGTGGTATATGCATACTGTCAGTGATGCAATTTTATGCGTTTAAGCACTTTTATAAATTACACAATCAACATAACCTATTTAATTGCCATTAAGTTATATATTATTTAGAATTTGTCTGTATACATTCTCTTATTGTTTTTTTTTACATTGTAAAACAGCGTCTACTCTGTCAGCTGAAGCCCATATTACTTAGTCTTTGGACAGCTCGTTACCCATTTAAAATGGGTAAAAAGGAGTCATTTATAAAGCATATGTGTATATATTCTCGGTCAGCATCACAAGTCGAGCCGATCTAGCTATGTCTGGCCCTTCGTCTGTATGACAACAGATATCGGAAAGTATAGAAGCTAGAGCCTTCAAGTTTTCGAAATTATCGATGTCCCACTCCGTTTTCCTTAGATCGATAAAAATCTACAATAGCCTCCGATTCCTAGTCTAGTGTATGGATTTTGTGTTTGTCTTAGGAGCAAGCTATTTAAAAATAGTTAGGTGATAGTTTATAACTATAAATTATTAAAAATAATGACAATAATATGCACCTCATCTTTATATGTTACTTGACACCGTTTGGTCCGTTAATCCATTGTCCATTTGGATTTTGAATATTGAAAACGTTTTACTCATAACTTCTTGCATAACCAATCCATTGTTTTGTGGTCTTCCATTGTAAAGTCTAGAGTGTGCACAAATTGCTTAACTTCTGGCAAAAGAAAACAAAAATGAGGAAAATAGCCAATGTCATGCTTAGATCGATGCAATCCTTACAAAGAATAACCTGTGTGTGTCTGGGCTCGGTAATCTCTGCCTAATAGCCTAGAAAATATAGAGCAACTCAAGCGACAAACCCACTAAAAACAGCTCAACAGCTGTAATCCCGAAATTCCCAACAAAACGTCTGCAAAGTGTTTGTCACTTATATTTTCTCCCTCGACAGGGATTCCAGTCTGTGTCTGTGTCTCATTCATGAAATGTGTTGAGTCTGATCTTTGTGTGCCCAGGTCCTTTATGGTCCTTTATCCGCTTGTCGATCGCACAATAATGGGCAAACTGAGGCATTTGTAGTAGGAGGGGGCTTGTCTATTGCGTCTGTGGAGGGAACCTGATTTTCGCACCTTGTCGTCAATTGTTCAATAGAAATGTTTGGGAATTAGAAACGTATGTTCGTGTATTTATAGAGCACAAAAACAGGAAGACATTCCCCAAAAAAAAGTCCAATTAATATTATTCAGTTTTCAGTTCAGAGCTAAACCACGAGAATGTGCACCAATTAGTACACGGAAATCAATCAGTGCTCACGAATTTCGAACATATGTCAAGATATACTTTTTACAGCTAATTGGCCGCCCAAAAGGGGTTGTGTATGTGTGTGTGCGGGTGTGTGTTGTGGGTGCCAGCTCTCAATGAATGCGCGAATGCAATGTAAAACGATCCTTAGTCGCTGGTCTACGCACAACAACAATCTCATTAGTTCTCATTAATGAAGCTGCCTGAGTGCGTTGGTGTCCACTTACCCAAATACAACAAATAAAACTTTTCTACATTTACTACGTAAACTATTTGTATACACATTGGCGCTTTGATTGTTGTTTTTTAGTATTCGTATACGTTTAGTGCTGAAGCATAACAATTAAAAATTATGAAAAAAAAAACAAAATATATAGGATGGGGTTACAGTTTTGCCAAGGAATTTCATTGTAAACATCGTAAGACCTGAAGGATGTTCACGGAAACTAGACCAGCTAATCCCTTGATAAATATCAGATCTTTGAAATTGATTGCAGTTTTTCGGTTTCTGAAGAAATTGCCGTATTTAACCAGATAAACAGTATGCACAAGAAAGGTTTGTGATAAGCATATCTTTTATGTGGAATTTTTAAAGTCGTTCACAAAATGAAAAAAAATGTGCTTGTGCCATGTCCGTCTTGCTGTCCGTCTTTCTGTGCGTCTGTCCGTATAAAAGCAATTTTTCGCCGCTATTGAAGTTAGAGACCCTAAACTTGCAATATATACTCGTAGATAGCCGTGCTATCTGTTACAAATTTACAAATTTTGACATATGTATAAGACTCTATTTTTTTTAAATCCCACAACTTTGTCAACACAGAACCGATGAAGTTGAGAACATTTTGACATGTAAAACTCGGATCCATAGCTCCCATATTTCAATCCTCCATAACTTTGTCAAAACTGAACCGATTTTTATGTTCTATGGCATTTTGGTCATGATTTGTCATCTAGATTAGTTCTGCATTTAAAATATATGCATTTTTGAAAAAAAAAATTTTTTTCACTTTTTTCTGAAAATATCACGTACCCCCCCCTTATTCATTTTCGAAAAATTTTTTTTTTTCAAATATAAAAATAAAAATATAATATAAAAATCAACTTTAAACCCTATTCTGAGAAGGTCAAATTTTTCGTCAAAAATCATGCCAAAATTGGCAAAAATTTTGACAAGTAAAGCTCTCAAATCCATAGCTCCCATATTTCAATCCTCCATAACTTTGTCAAAACTGAACCGATTTTTTTGTTCTATGGCATTTTGGTCATGATTTGTCATCTAGATTAGTTCTGCATTTAAAATATATGCATTCTTTCTAATTTCTAATTTGGTTCAGTCCTGATTTGTCTTAGAGATTGATTCTGCATTTTTATGTTCATAAACACCCGACTGCAACGTTCTTACTTCGTATACTTATTCACGAAGAGAGTAAGTCTAGAGACTTGAAACTTCTTATTGCAATTTGTTGACTTCCCTGCTATTGACCAATTTTTTTAACGCCTTCATTAGACCAAATTATAAATTTATTAGGCATATCGAAAAAAAAACTCTCTTGGGAGACAATTAGTCGCTTTAAAACAATCACGACCGTTATAGTGGACATATGTTGGGTTTCCCCCTCGTATCCGCGGCCGCAAAATGAGCAAATAAATCATAAATGTTTCGTTCGGCGTAATTGAGCTCGCTTCCAACTGCGAGCAACACACCCCTAAAAAACAGAAATTGCCGTGGCCAGAACAGGAACAGACAACCAGGTCGTTATGGTAACACAGTTCCATGAACAGGAGAGACAACAATGTAACCCGATACGGTTTCTGTATATGCGTAAGATTGTGCAGCACCAATATAATCCTGTTGCTGTCAGCGCAGCTGGGAGAGCAATTGTCTAAGGGGTTGGCTGGCAGGCTGGCAGGCAGGCTGGCTGGATGGATGGCTCCTCCTACCCAGGCACATCAGTTAGGCGGGGAACGCAGTGGAATGAAACACAGATACAACTTATTTAAATAGAGTTTTACAATTTGCGAAATCAGACATCCTTGGCGAATTGACGCACATTGCGATAGTTGACATTGATCAGACGTAAGCTGCCCCCGAGGGTGGCCAACGGTTTCATAAAGTTATTAACGGTATCTGCGAGCGGTTCCAAAATGTCGCGCACGGAACACATCACGTTATAGAGGAATATCATCGGTGGCTGCAGAAAACCATTGAACATGACGGTCAAAGCCGGCTTGACCAAGTAGTCGGAGGTTGTGTGGAGCAGGCCCACAAGCAGGGTATTGATCAACGAGTACAGCACGAATCTGTAGCACTGGAGCAGAAAGGCCACCACAAAGGCGACACCAATGTGGAGCAGGCCAAAGAACTCGGCCCAGAAGTGCGTCGCATAGGTGGTGGCCCGATCCGCCAGCACAATCGAGTTAATCTTCGGGTGCGTGTCCGTGGTGCTCAAATAGTCCGCACAGCCGTGCTCAAACGGATAAATCCCGATGCAAGTGTGACGCGCTGCGGCTTTTTTGTTCCACTGCGGCGACGGCAGATCGTCGATGATGTTCTGCGCATGCTGCGGCTGGCACTTGCACATGTTGTCCAGCGAGGCGACCAGCCGCTCCAGAAACCCAGGACGCTGCTGCTCCAGCAGCGCCTTTGCCTTTGTCCTGGACGAGTGGTGTTTAACTTTGCTCGGCCGCTTGCGCGGCGGCACCGCGAACCTGGCGCACTTCGTCTTCGCGTAGCGCTGGAACTCGATGCGATCCGGTTTCGTGGCGCACTTCTCGGGCTCTGCGTGCATCTCGTAGAGCACTCGCGTCGGGCTGGACAGACACGCTGTTGTCGCATCCGTTGTGTTGCCTTCTCCCTCATTTTCGAACATATTGTACTGTGATTTTGTATTCTGGAAGAGTTCCGTTTCCGTCGAGCTGCTCAGCCGGGGCAGTATCTTTTTCAGTGGCGATTGCAACTTGGCCGTAACGCCCACATGATGCACCTGCACCTCAATCAGTTGGGAATGCGACTGCGATGAGTTGAGCTCATCAGCATCAGACATTCCCCAGTTAATATTTAACAAGTACACAAATATTCAGGGCCTCAAATGACACGAGAAACCCGGTTATAATTTACATAAATATCTTATAAAATATAAATAAATAATAAAATTGTGTATATTTTAATAAAGTGGCCAAAAAGTCAAAATTATGGGTTGTTAGATTGTTTTTCGAGGTTATGCAGAAACTAAATTTTTTTTGAAAAATATTAAAATTAAATTATTTTTTAAATGATTCCTTAAGTTTTTTAATTTGAAAGGTACAATTGATCATAATATCGCATGTTCTTAAAAATTAATAAAATTCAAAAAATTTGATGTACCAAAATAATTATATCATTAATACTCTCATAGTGCAACGTTAGTTTATTTATTTTATTTATAGTTTTCATATCCAACTCTACCAACACTAATTTTAACTCACATGGACATTTAATTTTATAATTTAGCATATCTTCATATTAAGTGTACCAAAAATAAATTTAGTTTGTGTGTCATTCTGTCATAATGCAATGTTGGGCGAATGTCTATCGATAGTTTTCATATCGAGCTTCTGAGCTTTGGCAAGCTGTGTCATTTACATATACAAATCGTTCCGGCATTTTGCTGGTGCCGAAATCTAACTGTAAATAAGTAACACTTTGTGCCTTAGGTTATAAAATTCAGCTATTGTCAGATTTTGAAACGCTTTTAAATACAGCTATTGTAAAATTCGAAACGCATAAATGTTGTCGTCAGCTTGGAAAAGTGTGAGCACCAGTATTGAAACCCAGCTGACATCCTATTATTTTCGAGGTTCGTCCAAATTAGCTGCGTGCGGCGTTCCGGTTGTTGCTTCTGGTGCTGGTACTGGATTAGTAAAGCGGTTTCTGGGTGTCCCAATCTGTCGCGTCAATTGTAATCTATTTTGTGTTTAATCTTATCAATGTTTGATGTGCTTATTATTTTTTGCATGCATGTTATCGTCAAACTGAAACAATTCTAATTTTTTCTGCTTATTTCGCAGTACAAAAGCTGAGAACAGTTGGCTTTAGAGGCATGCATAGCACTTTGGAGGATGTCGAGCTGGACAGCATGAAGATAAAAATTCTGCCTGCTCTTCAGGACAACTACATGTATCTGATTGTGGACAGCAAGACGCGCGAGGCGGCCGTAGTTGATCCCGTCGATCCGGAGCTGGTCATTAAGACCGTGCAGGAGGAAAATGTTAAGCTGAACAAGGTGCTGACCACCCATCATCACTGGGATCATGCCGGCGGCAATGAGAAACTGGTCAAACTGTGGTCCGGTGAGCTGGAGGTGTACGGCGGCGATGACAGAATCGGCGCAATGAATCGCAAAGTTCGTCAGGACGATACCTTCAACATTGGCAATCTCAATGTGCGCTGCATGTCGACACCTTGTCACACCAGCGGCCATATATGCTATCATGTGACGGGCAATGCCCAGGATGCGGGCGCTGTTTTCACCGGCGACACGCTCTTCCAAGGCGGCTGCGGTCGTTTCTTTGAGGGCACACCCGAGGAAATGTACGATGCACTGTGCGCCAAGCTATCGGCACTGCCGGATGCCACAAAGGTCTTTTGTGGCCACGAGTATACGCTGCAGAACATGAGCTTTGCCCGCCATGTGGAGCCCGACAATAAGTTCATACAGAATCGCATTGAATGGGCGAAATTGCGTCGCGCCTCCAAAGATCCAACTGTGCCCTCAACGATTGGCGAAGAGAAGTCGTGGAATCCGTTTATGCGTGTACATGAGGCGACCGTGCAAAAGCATGCCGGCGTACAGGAAAATCCCATTGGAACCATGGGAGCCCTGCGTAAAGAAAAAGATAATTTCAAGGCATAAATTTGTTAAAATTAATTAAATAAATATGAATTTGGTCAAGGTACCAGAATTTCTTTAGCTGGGCGCGAAGAGGGCATAATATCGATAATAGTCTATTGATCGAATATATCGATAATAAATATACTATCGTAAATAAATTTCTTCGGGGCGAATGGCAGTCGTTCGTTGCATTTGCACCGCAATACATGAGCGACAACTCAGTTTGTTGTCACATTTTGATAACGTGTTTATTTTAATATGGACCAGCTAAAAGGCTTACTTAAGTCCTACGAGGCGTGGGTGGCCAAGAATCCCGATGTGGTGGGCGATTTTGAGACAACGGCCAAATGGGTATCTTACTTTGTAGCAGGTAAAGTTGCTATCAACGATAAGCAAATCAGTTTTGGTGATGCAATTTCAATGAATCTTAGGTCGCATATCGAGCTCCAATGTAGTCTCGGAGTTGGTGTACACGTTATCCAATATGCTGGTGTTCTACAACGATCGCATTATCGAAAAGGCACGTGGCAGCAACGAAAACGTCATGGTCCGACTGCAGTCCGGCCTTTGCTACCGTCTAAAGGTCACGTTGACGACCCTCGAGTATTGTGAGGTGTTTATCGAGATATCGGCGCGTCGCCTGTTTGGCCAAACGGGCAGGTGGCTGGTGATAGCTCTCATACAGGTGTTCAAGGCGGCCGGACGTTTGTTTCTGCTCAAGCATTCGACTTCGGATATTATCACGTCACCGCCGATAGCATCGCTAAACCGTCGTGCGGTTAGCAAACAGCGCAAGGAGCAGACGTCTGTTGACGCCAATCCGCCGCAATCGGAGCATTCCATAACGTTTCAGCTGAAGCGTTCCGGTCGCCTCATACGCAAAGTGGAGGGTGCACCGCCCATACAATATCGTGATTTTAAGCTGCATGTGGACAATGCGGATGCGGCCAAAACACAAATTCCACGCGAACTGCTGACAGCCGAATATTTGTACATTGCCAAGCCGCTGATCCATTTGGCTGCGATGGGCCTGTTCGGCCAGCGCAGCTGGAAGCAGTATATGATTGCGATGTCCATTGATCTATATAGCGTACATCTATATCGCCAGCATCGGCACTTAATGTCCAAGCAGCAGAAACTGGAGCTAAGCAGACGCTGCATCAATCTGTTGTACTACCTCGTCCGCAGTCCTTTCTACGATAATTACAGCAAGACGCGCATCGAACGAATTTTGGGCTTTGTGGCACAGCATGTGCCCATTGCCAAAGTGGTGGCCGGTCCTCTGCGGGAATACGTTCCACAGTGGCAGAGCACCTACTTCTATCTGTGGTCCACTTGAGGCCACGCGCCAAGTATTCCGTCTTAGATTTAGGGTTGAAAGTAAATAATAGATAGGATGGGCGAGAGAATTTTAATTGTACAGTGACAAATTTCTTCAGTCTGGTGTAGACGAAGATTTTGTAGTGCTTTGTGTGATTGTATGGCTTTTAAATTATATTTGGAACAATATTTGTACACATACATTAAACGATATTTCTTGTTTTCTCTTTTTTCATCTTACACGCTAATCTATACATAACAATTATTCATATTGGCTAAAAATCTGTAAACACGAATCCGATCTCAGAACTTTAGGCTGAAGCCCGGACCCATAGCCAGCTGCCGTTGCGTGAGGCCCGCATTAAGCACAAATCCGGTGCTGGCCGCCGTTGCGCCGCTCTTCTTGTTGCCCGTGATAATGCCCGATGCCATCGGCTCGTCGCGTCCCAGCTGCTTGAATTGCGAGCCACCGGACGGAGGCTTCGGGGACGAGGCCTGCGCTTTGCGTGCGCCCAGCTCGCTCTTGGCTGGCCACGTGGGAAACATGGATGGATCGATGGGTAGGGGTAGCTCCTTAAAGTAGCCGTGCTTGAGCGCCGCATCAGCAGTCAGTCTTTGTTTTGGATCGTATGTCAGCAGGCCCTGCAGCAGCCCAAGTCCCGCATCGGAGGTTTTTTCCTGGAAATGCTTGCGTAGCTGCGACACCGGATAGTCCGTGAATTGTGAGTTTTGGCTCAGCATATTCTTGACCGCCGGCAGCTCCAAGTAACCAGGCCAGATTTTTTCGTTGGGTGTGCCGAGTTCCTAGAAAACAAAAAAGAAGAGAATGAACATTTTTTATTGTTTCACGATAGTTATATTCATAATCATGTATTATCATACCTTAAAGATGCGATTAAGCTCATCGATTTCAGATTTGCCCGGAAAGAGTGGCGCCATTTGGAGAAATTCGGCAAAAATGCAGCCAACAGACCACACATCAATGGGCGTCGAGTATTCCGGGGAGCAGAGCAGCAGCTCCGGCGCCCGATACCACAGTGTGACGACCAGGGAGGTGTATTTCTTCAGTGGTGAACCGTATTCGCGGGCCAAACCAAAATCACCGACTTTAAGAATGCCCTTGTGAGAAAGCAATAGATTGGAGGTCTTCAGGTCACGATGCAAGATCCAATTGTCATGCAAATGGGCGACAGCGAGCAGCAGCTGTTGGGCGAGGCACTTAACCTCGCCTGGAAAGAAGCTCTGTTTGCGCTGCTTCATTGTTTCCATTAAAGACTTCAAATCGTGTTCCACATAATCCATGACAATGAATATCTTATCCATGTTGGAGCCAACGACAATCTCGCGCACAGTCACAATATTCGGATGCTGGCCCTTGAGCAGCGTATTTATCTCACGTAGGGATGTTATGGGGAAGCCTTCCTTCTCCTTTTCCATTTTGAGACGCTTGAGGGCGACAATTTCGTTGGTGCGCTTGTCCTTGGCGCGATAGACGACACCGTAGGTGCCCTCCTCAATGCGATTGAGGCATTGGAACTCCTCCACCGAACGACAGCCCTGCACGCCCGGATAATAGTTGGGCAGTGGTACGCCCTTGTCATCGCAGGGCGGCAATTCTTCAAGCGGTGCCTTCGACAGCTTCTCCGTTGTGCTGTCGGCCTCACTATTGTCGAGCTGGTGCTGCTGCTGCTGCTGTGCCATGCCACGCTCCTCGCTGCGCGTGCTGCTGCTGCGCGAGCGTTGACGCTCCTCATCCAGGCTGCTGGCCGGCGAACGCGATCGACTGCGACTGCTGCGGCTCCGACTGCTGTGGCGACTGTTGCTATGGCTGCTCGCGGCACTGCTGTGGCTGCGGCTGTGGCTGTGCTGGGAGCTCTTCGAGCTGGCAGATCGCGAGCGCGGCCGTTGCTTGGGCGATTTGTAGAGAGCGCCGACGCTCAGCGGACTGTCGGGCAGCGGCACATCCTCATCGTCATCCGGTTGCTTTCGTTTTCGCTTGATCTTCTTTTGCGTCTGCTGTTCGTAGCTGCTTTCGGCACTGTCTGCCGTGTCGCTGCCACTTTCCGCACTGCCACTGTCCTCCTCCTCGTCATCATCATCGTCATCGTCCTCTTCAGAGTCACTCTCCTCGCTCTGCTCGCTGCCGTCGTCATTTGGCTTCACCTGCCGCTTGTTCTCCTCATTTGCCTGCTTGATACGCTTCCTGCTCTCGTAACGTCCGTCCTCCATTTTAGCTTTCTGCTTGCGCTTGACTATGTTCAGGCCGGCCGTCACGCTGGCCGCCACCGCGCTGGGACTGAGCGCACCGCTGTGCTCGTTCCGCTCGCGCAGCAGTTGCTCGCGACGCGCCTCCAGCTCCTCGCGTGCAATTTGCTTGCGCTGGCGATTCTCGCGCTCGGCAGCCAATATCTTCTCGCGTCGCGCCAGCAACTCTGGATCATTGGGCGTTGTGCGACGTTGTTGTTGCACTGCTGCGGCCGCCGCCTCCGCTTCGGCGCGTCGCTGTTGTTTGCTGCGCTGATGCTGCGTGGCCACTGTCTCGGGACTGTCCGGCAGCTCAATGACTTCGCCATGACGCAGTTTATGACTGTGGCTGCTGCGTCGTGAGTCACGTTCCTTGCGGCGACTATGCGACTGCTGCTGCTGCTCGTAGTTCTCCTCCATCTCATAGTCTTTCACATATTTGTGGCGCTTACTGAGCAGTCGCGACCGCAAATCCTGCTCCAGGCTCTCAGCGTCCTTGGGCTGATCGTAGCCATGTTTGACGGCCCGACGCGACGACTGCTCCACATCCACATAGTCAACATGACGGCTGCTGTGATAGTAGTCAGCACGCGCTGTCCCACGCGATAAGCTCATTAGTTGCTGCTGCTGATGATGATGGTGCGGATGAGGATGATGGTGGGCATAGCTCTGTGGAGGCGGCGGCAATGGCAGTTGCTGCTGATAATGATAGGCATGGCCTAAATGATGCTTGGCACGCTCATTGCGATGGTGCTGATGATACCGCGGCTCCATATCATCGCGAGCTCCACGATACTCATAGCGATCCCTTTCCCGATCCCGTTCCCGTTCTCGCTCCCGCTCTCTGTCCCTTTCGACACCCTCGATCAAACTGTTGCGCTCCTTGTGTCGACGATCCCGCGAGTGTTTCTTCTTCTCCCGACGCGTGCTGGCCACGTCTCGGATCTGGCTGCTGGTTGCTTGTGGCGGTTGTATGTAAAGCGCGTCCGCATCGTGCTCATCATCTTCGCCGCTAAAATGAAGAAAAAAAGAATTTTACACAAACTTTGACGCCAATTGCATTAACTGTTGAAGTTCGTAGATCCCCCAAAAGTATGCGACCAGTTTCTGAATAAGGTTGGGGGCGGCGAGGCGCGCTCTGACTGTTCTAGCAGTTCTTGTAGTTGTGAATCAATCACTTTCTATTATCGTTGTTGTTGTTGGTGTTGTTGCAGTGTTTGTTTATTTTTTGTCGTTGATTACATTTTACGTGGCCCGTCGGCTTCAAATCTCAAGGCCGCATTGGAAGAGATCCAAAGCGATTTACTGTTTGAATATTGAATGGAAATTGACAATCAAAAGAAAACTCGGTGTAGTATATTAGCAAATAACACGAAGTTGTATATGTACATTAATTGTAAACAGTGGATCCTTGAATAATACGTAATTTCTTACCGAATACCTTTTAAAGTTCTTTAAAATAATCTTATCTCAGCAGTACATATTGCAATTTCTTTTTACCATTATGAAATATCAGCTTGCCCAACATGTAATGTAACAATTTGAATAACATTCGAAAGTCTAGATCTCTCAAACGTGATGCCATGTAAAATATATATTCGCGTTCGCCGTAATCGTGTCTACTGGTTGATATTATAATAGTATGTGGGAAGCTTTAAGATTTATTGAAACATTTTCAACGTTTTTTCGCCAAATACTATAATTCCGTTAGTATTATAATTCGAGTTCGCTGCACTTAAAAAAACAAAAGTCAAGGAAAATAATATTATTTAAATGGAGAGAATTACGTAGTTTGTGTTATTCAAGGTTCCACTGTATTATCACTTACTTACCTGTGTGGCCAATACCATTAAAAATATGGCAATTAGATAAACAATTCCATTGGGCATTAAGTTTTATTCCGATGGGCTGTAAAATGTAAACTTACGACTGCAAACTCTGCTAGAAATATATTTGTAAAATTGCGTGGGACAAAAGACAAAGATTTAGATCTATATATGTTTATATGCGTATATAGATGACAGGACTTGGAAAGGCATTAGCATTGTTATTGAACAGAAATGTGTTTTCGATTTACCGCCAGGCTTTGAGATCACTCTCTCTCTCTCTCTTTCTGTCATTTCAAGATTTTTGCTTGACTTTTCATATTGTGATTCGAGGAGGGGCCATATCCTGGGCCTGCAGTTCGCTGCCGTTTTGCCATTTCACACACTTGAGCTGCTGGGCACACTTTAAATTTGAATTGCATTTCTTGCGTTCAGCTTTTATAATTATTTTGTATTTGTATTTTTGGTATTTTTATTGTTTTTTTTTTTAAGTTTAGTTTTAGTTGTTGGCCATCGCGCGCCTCGGTCATTTTGGGACAAGTACACACTTTTTGGCCTATTTGCAACGAAAAAACTCAAGTCAATTAAACGGTACATTTAAAATAAATATGGTAATGTTGTCAATAAATTGGATTTTTCTTTGTTATTTAACATTTGGTAGGCAATATACATATGCATATATTTGTACATTATTCTGTACACATATACTAAGCAAGCGAAAAAAGGATATTTCGGTGTTGGGGAACACGATTGAGTGATCTACAGGTGTTGCAAAGTGTGCAATTGTTTTTTCTTCATCTCTGTGACGTTTAAGTTGCAAGCTCCACAAGAGATGAAAAAAACAAGTATCTGTAATATACAATATTACAATGCAAAGTTCACGTTAAAAAGGTGAAAATGTGAGGTCATGCAGACAGACGCTCTTTTTTCTTTTAGAATATCGGACGTGCACAATTCGCAACCTATTGATCATTTAATCGTGTGGGGTCTTGGATTATAGTTGTTTTAGTGTAGTTTTTTATATTATTTTTTGTTGTAAATTATCATCACATAATAACGCTTTCAAATAGAAGAATGGTTTAGTTGCCGCACTCAATACACAGCAGCTCCCACACACAACACACGCACACATCTAAGAACACGCGCGCATGCATGTGACTGTAGTCGTGTTGTCTGTGCGTGCGTGCGTACGTGTGTGTGTGTGTATGCAGCAACAATTTTATGTGCTTTTCAAAACATACATATATAATTCTTGTACACACCTGATATAGTGTCCGTCGTTGGGGCTGCGCAGCTGGCCATCTTCACTGCCAGATGTATTGACCATATTGCCTTTCGAGTAGCTTGTAGTTAATAAGTAGAAATTAGCTCCACAGACGCTAGCTTATCTTTACGTGTATAGCTGCTGATTCACTCGTAATTTTCAGCAGCCAATTCGCGAACTTATTGCACGCTTTATGCCAAAAGTCTTGGCTTGCACTTTCTGTACATTTATATGACCTTAATTGGGTGTTCGGTGGAATTTTACGTACGTTTTCTTTATCAAAATAATGACAAACGTTTGCAATATCACAAACGCTTTTTTTCACAGTCGGCCAGGGCTGCAGAGGACAGGAAAAAATGGCGTCTGCCTGACGTTGCCACATTGTTTTAAAATTAGCAGACAGCTGTTTTCACAGCTGACTACGTTTTATTCCAACTGTCTTTTCGGAACATTATTGTAATAAATTATTAAATAATATCGTTATGTTAATGTTAGGCCGGTTACGGCATCTACTGCCAATGGCCAGCACTGTATGCCGTTGTGCAAGCACATTACCCAATCCCCAGGCGGAAAAGGAAGTCAGCGCAACTATCAGGCGAATTCGCCAGGAGCTGGCACAGGACAAACAGCAGCTGAGCTGGCGAACGCCAATTGGCGATCGGCCGGAAGATTGGAACAGCAAATTAAAACTGTTCTCCGACTCGGAACAAACCTCCGATTTCATTGTCATGATGCAGCGGCCAATTGATCTGAGCGCAAAGAGCATGAAGCAATGGTGGCACAAACGTCAGGAGCGCATCGAGCGGCACATGCAACAGTTTATACCCGAGCGCCACAAGATACTCGGCCACGAACTGGCTGCTGCCCATTTCATACTGTATCGTGGCGGTGCTGTCAAGTTCCTCAACGATAAGCGCTGGCATCGAGCCGACGAGGATGGCGAATTCAATCTGCCCAATAAATTCAATCCGAGCTACAAAGTAGAGGCGCTGCGCTGCGACAACATGAAACTATACTACGAGGGCCTTGAGAATCTGCGCAACTTGGAGCACCTCAAATTTCTATCGTTTCACAATGTGATAACCTTTGACGACTGGTGTCTGGATCGCGTTTCTGGCGGAGACTATCCCAACCTTGAAGTGCTAGACATTTCGGGCACAGCCATAACGGCACAAGGACTATCCTGCATATATCGGCTGCCCCAGCTGAAGCTCCTCATTGTCGATGACCCCAAACAGACGCTGGAAATGGAACTAAGCGCTACCATGCTGGAGACAGCACTGGCCCCGCTCAAAGTGATGGCTGCCGACAGCATACACAGCATAGCTTAATTTTGTTCAAATATAAACTGTTATAATTTATGTTTGTATATCACACATTTGATTTGGTTTTCATGTATTCAGCCTTGATTTCCGCGCGCTCCTCAACTGGTGGCAGAAAGGGCACAATTCCTTTGGCGCGACGATCAATGCGTACCTTGTTCTATAGGGAATTGGCAGAGTCTTTAGCAGTTGCAGATAATCAACAACTTACCCAAAAATCTTTGCAGTTATTGTAATTGACAAAGTAAACCTCGCACTTCTCCCGGTTAAAATTGTTTATGTTAAGACATTTAAATGACAGTTCTTGTTCCTGCAATTTAAATGGTTTATTTGTGTGTGTGCATGTATGTGTGCTGACTGTATACTCACCTTTAGACAGGGATTATCGCGCTCGGCATTAAGATTGCGCGGCATAGTGAGGCTATTTTTAATATTATATAAAAACTGTTTTGTTTTTCTAGCCGGTTGACTGCCTGGCCAATTCCTTCGAAGTCGGTTCAATCGAACTACTCTGTGAACTAGAGTTCGTGAGCGTCGTTCATTTAGTTAATTTTAAATTCAATGTTCTGTACAATAATCAAAAACCGATAAGCTTAAAACGATGAACAACTGCAGAAAAACAATTGCGTTTAAGGAAAAAATAAATAAATACGAATTGAATAATGTGGGGAGTAAATAATGTTAACTGAGGAGTTAAAATGTTATATTGATCGATGCAGCCCTAGTCGCACCCATAACATAACAGAAAATGTTAAAATTGATGTGGCAACTCTTTTTTTTTTTGTTTCAGTCACCGATAGTGACAACACTAACGCCAGTCTTGCTACATTTTTTTCGATGAGCACACGTTTTATTTTTTTGCGCGTAGTTTTTGATTACAATTAATATTAAATCATTAATGAATACTCAAAATGAGTGCGATATCGAAATAAACTACAACAACGATAGCAAACAGTTCAAAAGCAAACCAAGTAGAAGTGTTTGTGTGCTGTGCTGTTGTGTTGATGTGCGCGTGTGTGTGTGTGTGTCAAGTGAGTGCGTTATAAAAATAAAACGCCAAGAAGAAGCTGCGTGCAAAAAGTAGACGCCAAGAAAAATAAAGAATGTGCCCAAACAACAGTGCAAGAAAAGAAAGTGTTTTTAAGTTGATTTCCGTTGTAAATTTAATACACTTCTAATTATTATTGTTTTATTTTTGAATAAAGTAACAAAAGGCGAAAGTGCATTTTTACATGAAACGCTGCAAAAGGTGAATATCACGAGGGAAAATCATTTGCATTCTGCGACGACGAATCCAACGAATGAGGCTGTCAAAGCGTAATTGTAAAATTCCACTGTCTGGCACAGGCAACAGTCGCAGTCGCAGTCTGCGTTACACACATACATTTATGCATGCACATGTGTGTGTATGTATATAAATGTGTTTCTATATATAAAGAAAACATGAAGTTTTCTGAGGAAAATGTGTGCAAAAATTTGTATTAATAATGTGTATGCGTGTATTATATTTTGTGCAGCTAAATTGACAAATAAACGTTCTTTTGACTGCAACTTCGAGGTGGATAAGTTTACTTGGAATTAAGCAAAGGGGCGTTTAACTTGCCACACGCTGTGTAATGGATGCAACATCAATAATAACACAAGTTTCCCGCGATGATGAACAATTGAATGTCTATCCAAACGATAAAGGAGGTAAGATACAACAACAACAACAACAACACACACACACACACATCGTAAGAGTTGCCAATGAGTCATGCGAACGGCGTCACAACAAAGACGAAATAAAAATACTTAAAGGACAAGTGGCCACGAAGTTTAGACTTTCCCCATCCCTTCCTCCCACTGACCTTAACAATTATTGAAGCTCCCAGAGCAGAGCTTATGTGCTGCTCTCTCATTTGCACAGAGTGTTTGCGTATGTGTGTCTGTTTGTTTGTATACATGATTGTGCGCAGCTGTTTTCTTGGCTATTGTGAATGATCTAACCACTTGCTAGCTTGCAACTCTCAGAGCGCCACCTGTAATCAACTGTGACGTCATGCACTAAACTAAAAGGGCAAACTGCGATACAATAACTGCCTTTGCAGCGATAGAGAAAGAGGGACCGCAATTAAATTGCACACTATTTACAATAAAGATAAAATGAAATAAGCGCGCGAGGGCGAAGGCGAAACCGGTATCGATGGAGTCAACTAGTCGAATAGTTTTCGTGAAAACAAACAAACAAAGCAACAGACGAATAACAAAGCGTAGCTTACAAAAAAAAAGCTTGAATGAAATGTGCAGAGAGCGCGCTTTCGCATTGAGGAGAGCGAAAAAGTAAAAAGTTGCATACTAGTACATTATGTATGTGTTTGTTTCTAAATGTATGTGTACGTATGTATGTATGTGTATGTAGTATATGTATCTGTGTTTTTATTACTTTTGAGCTGCAACAGCAAAACGGGAGGGGATACCAGACCAGAAAACACGAACGCCTTAAAGTAACAACAACATTTAATCTAATCTGCGGTCGCAAAAAAACAGACGACAACTATACTTTATACATATGTACACACATATGTGTGTATATGTGTATACATACGTTTATATAAACAGCGCTTAAAACTAAACAAAACAATTTTGCGGTTAGCTGCTAATTGACATCTCTCGTTTCTTGTTGCTTAATATAAGATTGTTCGCTTTTGAGTGGCTTTTGACAGTGCTGCCCATTTAACTCAAACTGAAACTTCAATATTTATCTCTATATTGGGGCACACTTCCGTGTGCATATTTACATACACATATTTATGTTTGTTTGTATGTGTAGGCCTTTTCTTCACTCTTTGACTTGTTGAGCTTTGGGACAAAAAGATACGGCGACGTCACCATCGGCACACAGCTGTCTTTCCGATTTTGGCATGTGTGGGTGGGTGTGTGAAGAGGGCAGAGCGTTAGAACCGGCAACAGATTAAAAAATATTGCTTTTTGATACCCTGTACCCATAGGAAATGCCAACACAGGTATAATGGAAGGAAGCATCTCCGACCCTATAATTACCTAAGTATTATTACCTTTTTTTTTATATCGCCCCATTTTCTGCTTATCGATTAACAAAGCTTTACTATCATATTTTGGAGAGATTATAAGAGCTTGAGCCAGCAAATTTGGTACACATATTCTCGTACGGCGTACGCAGATAAAGAATATTTAACTTTTTGGATACCCTCACAGAAATTTGACAATTTAAGAAGTAAAGCCGTGTGTTTGGTTTTTACAGTTATATTTGAATGTCGACACCCTACAGGGTATCTCCCAGTCATTCACTTTCGACTAGAACACTTTGTTTTTTTCTTAATTTTTTCTTTTTTGCAGTGTGGGTGCCGCCTAAGTGCTGTCTGTCCGCCTGAATGCCCGACCGCCCGTGTTTAAATATTTATATAGATACACATACATGCTTATATATCTTTATATATGTTTTGTTTTTATGGGCAAACGCTCTAGTATCTCATTTCTCGCTATAGCCGTGATTGCCTGTGATTTTCAATTTTCCAAGGTCTTTAAAGCAAATGATTTACGTAGACACACACAAAACACTAAACGCGTGTTTTACCCTTTCCAATATATAAAAAAATTCATTTTTATTACAAACGTTTATATGTATGTATGTATATTTACTAATTTGTCAAGGCAAAGGTGTTAATAATACAGATTGAAAAAAGTTAACAAGTTTTTTTTTATTTTTAAAAAACGAATAATTATTATAATTAAGCTATTGCAAATTTTGATTATATGTATATACTCTTGCCTTTTATTTATCAAAGCTTTGTGCCGACCACAAGTGTGTACATAAAACGTACGTATAAAATTGTCTAAATGTGTGCTTTCTGTCGCGTCTTTTATAAATATTCAATTCCTCGTATCATTAAGGATACGTTACACTAGTCACAATAACTGTTTGGGTTGTCAGCGAGTATCAACAGCTGTTTATGTTTTTACTTCTGAAAAGTAAACATGAAAATAAATTGCACTCACTAGGGGAAAAAATACAGCTGAACGAGTAAATAAAATCAGAGAAATGGAGAGACTAAAAACTGTAGAAATATAAACAAAGCAGTCAAGTGTGTGCACATACATAAATAAAATAAAAATTCGGTCATACTTAAAATATATACATTGGTTGATGACAAGAGTTGCCATATAATTGAAGATTATTTTTTTTATTATAGTCTGCCGTTTAGTTCAAAATAAATTTGATTGAACGGGTCATTAATATGAACTTATTCTGTGATAAGTGAACGGAACTATTTAGTTGATTAGTTATTTGGTCCTGAACGTAATGAATCGTTGCGAAACGTCAGAATAACTGAACGAATAAGTAAAATTAATGTTTTAGTTCATGACAATGCACGATTAAAATTTTTCAACTTTGAACTAGAACTAGGATATTTTGTTGTTGTGTGCGCCTAATTAGTCATTATTTGTTTCAACAAAATCTTGAAATGGCTGTAAAATAAACAAAATACATAATTTAATAAGATTTTTTATATTATATATGTATATGCGTTTCAAATATATAATAAGCGAAAATACTCTTAGATTTCAACTGTATTTCTATTTATATTTAATGCAAATTTCATGAAACTAATTGCAAAATCTTTCTTCACCGCTTTATTTTTATGAATTTTATTTTTTATTTATTTTTTCCTTTAAATATCTATAGCAGCTATGAAGATTTGTATTCATATTGGCAGAAGGCAGCGCAATGCATGATTATTAAAAAGTAATACTATGTATATGTATATAAATATATATACCTAGGTTATATACATACGTATAAGCTTTTAGAAAAGAATATATGCGTGCCGCGTGCTGTGCAAAAATTTTGATGGTCGCAGTAGCCAAAACATTTCCTATTTATATATATATGTACATATTTATGTGGTCTATGTATATACAGCTGAAAAAGCAATAATTAATTTATTTTTGGCGCTCTTCTAAGTCCATTCAACAGCTAAATAAAACAAACTACAATTGATGTCTGAATACTAACTAAATTCGAAAAGGGGGGCCAGGCGGCGGTTCATTGACCCTTGTATGGGTCTGTGTGATTTGTAAATTCCAACCCCCAAAGCGACATCTTTGTGCAAATGCAACACAAAAGGGTCGGCAGCTTTTGCTCTCTTTATGCATATAAAACCCCCCCTTGAGAGCACCCCTCGCGTTCATTTCTTTTGTAGCAGGTGTTTTCCCAGCTTGTGCAAACATCACGTGCAAAGTTAAGCAGACAGACAAAAAAAAACTGTTTACAGGTCGCTCGCCATCACTTTTTTTCTTTAAGACAAACTTACGTATTTCTGTGACTATGTGTGTCTAAACTTTTTAAAAGCTTCATAAATATGCTGAAGGTCGCGCTGGGGCCCGTTAAAGGCCAGCGCGCAACAGAACTGAGAATGATATCATATGTATGCCCAGCAGATAACAAACATGGGGAGCGCGATTAGATAAGGCTTCGAAATGTTTAAAGTTGGGCGTACGTTTGCCATTATTCGAATTCTTTTTTTATTACCTTAAATTAATTATCAAAATACACAAGTACTCCAATACATATACATATGTGCTTTATATGTGTATATTATTGGCAAGCAGAGCGGCGAAATGCCACAAAAAAAAACAAAATAATAGTATAATTAATAGCGCAGCGCAAAAGATGAAAACAAAAGAAAAGCCTGTCATTTTCATTGCCATTCCGCGTCGGCAAACTTATACTGCAAAAATGTATTTCCCAATTGACGCGTAAGGCCGTTTAACAGTCTGCTGCGGATTTCAGATTTGCATAAATTAATGCAACCATCTCTCTTTTCCTTTTTTCGTTTCGTTTTCGTTTTGTTACATAAATCTTTAATCTAATTGTGTGCACGAGCCACAAAAAGGCTACAGATGTAGACAGCTGCTGTTGTGTGAATACCCTTTTTACATACATTTGAACAAAAATCAGTTCAAATACTTAAACTCGGTGGAATCAGAAGCTTTTTGTGTAAACGTCATATTTAACTAGCTTCAACTTTAAAGAAATTCGTTCAATTAAGCTGCTTAAAAGCTTTTTCGTGGTTTCTCATTAAATATTTGTAATATTTATTACGAAAGCTATTTCATGTTGACGTATATTCAGCTTGTGAACAAGCTATTTATAAATTAAGAATATGTCAGATGTCAATATTGCCCATATTCAACAAAGTGAGAAACTATATGTTGCTTATAAAGATGACCTTCTGTGCGATTCTTATGAATTCATGTAATGCCAATAAAATAGAGAGGGCTAGTAGGACAGAGAGAGGGCGTGTCAAAAGAATTTTAAGCTATGACGGAAGCAGATATACATACATATATTACAAAGATATATCACCTAAAGAATGTACACATATTAATAGAATTTAAAACCTTGAATATCGCATAACAGAGCGAAGTTTTAAAACAATTACGGGTATATATAAAAAGAGCCAGTTCTCGATGCCAATTCTGACAATTAATAAAATACATTTGTTCTGTGAATGCTACATGAGAAACCTCAGAAACCAAACTTGATGTTTAAAGTCTCTGACATCGATGTGTGTCGACTACAAACAGACAGACAGTCAGTCTCTTGTATCTGGATATAACCGATTTGATGCTGATGAAAATGACAAAAATAACTTTACAGGGCTTACATTTCTTTTTAAATGTGAATAAAGAACTTAAGAATTTAATTCCAATTATACTTATAAACTTGTTATTAATATATACTATAGCTTTTAAAACTTAAATGAAACTTGGCCTTTTAAGTGCCACTTGAGAAAAACTAAGAGCAAACAAGAAATCCGAATTCCGTGACTTGGAATTCGTATTTTATATTCAGTGTGCCACCCACGGATTTAAATTTTTGCGATTATTACGGTCAACTGCATGCCAAATTTGGTGTCTATTAAAATCTGATAGACAAATTGTGCTCATAGAATGATGCTATAAATATGTTTAAGAACCAACTCCCAAACACGCACACACAGGGGACAAAAAGTAATTCAATTTAAAGCCTTAAAAATAGAACAAAGACCTAGTTGAGTGTGATGGTGGATGGTAGTGGGAGAGGCTGGGTTTGAATGCCCGCTCGACGGGTTTGCGCATCAATCAAGAACAGAACCCACAAACCTAAATATAGACATACTATCTATATATGCATGTATATATATATATAAATTATGTATGTGGCCTATCAATAAGGATGTCTGTTCAACAAGTAGGTGACAAATTGACAACGCCTCTATGCAAAGTTATGTAAAATGCTTGAACTGTGGACCTACTTTAAGCCCCAACAGGGCAACCAGCGGAACGGCGGGCGTTTCACCTTTCACCTGCCTAATAAACAGTGCGTGTGTGCGTGCGGAGCACGTTCTCAACTCGTTATTGTTTTTGTCTGGGCTTTTATTATGCCGTTGCGACAACGCATTGTGGCACCAACTGACTGAAAACATTACAAAAATGTGAAAATGTGTTTATAGGTTTTCCAAAGCGGAGTTGGGAACTCCATGTTAAACAGTACAGTTTATTATTATTTAAATATGCTGATTCTTCGAGCATTCGAGTAAACATTCTTCATAAAAATTTTCACAATTGTTTGATTGTCATATATTAAATTGAAAACAATATTTTATTTAAACAGGTTTTAGAGTGAAAGTTCATGTGGAAGCTTTATATACATATGATATTATTTAAATATACATTAATAACAAGCTTTTTAATTGTTAATTCAAAAGTACTTTATATGTATTTTGAATGTTTATATTAATTATCGATCGTTAACAAGAATTCTTTCATTTAATTTTTAAGTTTTTTAAATACATTTTTTATATTGATAAAATTGAGATCAGACCACTGTGCAACTTTGACGCACATCAAATATTCAAGTACAGTTGCACTTCACAATGTTGCCCGAGCAGGGCGCTAGACAAGGGCTGCTGTTGTTGGGGATACTCTCTAAGCTTAGTTTACGCTAGCTAACGGTTCATTGAACTGACTTGCGTCTAGCTAAGCTGCTGCAATCCTCCTTTGGCCAGAACAGAGGGCACATGGGCAACATGCAACATGCACATCATTCATGTTTTGCCCGACAGGTGCTCTTTGAATGTTATTTTCTTTGTTTCACACACAACAAGAACAACAACAACAACAACAATGGGGTGCGAGGGGAGCTGGCATTGACTTGCTTAAAGCTCTCTTGGGTCGCCTGAGACGGCGACCAGCAAGGCTTAAAGGTCAATCGGCGACCTTCTTACATATGGCGCGGTGTGCGTGTCTCTCGAGCCAGTCGGTCTGTCGTTCTGTCGCTCTGTCGGTGTGTCGATGTGTGCATGCAATTATAGCATTTCCCATCGATTAAACGCATGCATGTATGCTAAATTTGCCACAACACAATCCCCGCAGTTCCCCGCCATCTTGGCCGCCATTTGTCGTTGTGGGTTTTTCCTTTTATATATTTCATTTCGTTTGATTTTTCTATTTTCAGACATTTTCACACACGAAACATCTGCGTACAACAGCAGATATAAAACAGCTACATGTATATTTTTTTTATATCTATATATACATTTATTTAGATTTGTATCTTTATTGGTGATTTATTGGCCGATCAAGTTGTTATAAGGCACCTTGAGAGGCTTCAGTTGGGGTTCAAGATTAAATTATGAGGGCAAAGCTAGACAAAAGAGAAAGTACAAAAAAAACATTGCATTTTTTATAGCAATAATAATGTTATTCATTTTACTGCTATTATTGGTTGTTTGTTGACGAATGTACGCGTAGAACGTACACATTATACCATAAAAACTCAATAATATCTAAGAAGTATCTGTCAGCGTTTAAGTACAGTGAAAGCACTCTGGAACGCACAACACACGGCACCAGTTTTGTTTTTTGTCATTTAAAAGTGGATGTGCGCTTAACATTTATCTTAAAAATTATGTAAGCGTACAAAAAAATAAATGTAAGCGTAGACTTTATGTTAATGCAATTTAGACCCCTCTATGCGATTCTCACGAATTCAAGTAATGCCTGCAGACTTTTGGTGTTTTCAGTGCTGTGTGTGTCATTTAAAAGTTATATTTGAAAAGTTGTGTTTTTTGTAGGTAAGTGACTATCACTCTCTCCCACTCTCGCTCTCTCTCTCTCTCCTCCTCTCTCTCTCCCTCCCCCCTCTCTTTCTCTCTCTTATTGTCTCTCTGTCCCTTTTCCTCTCTTTTTCAATCTCTCTCTGGCTCTCTCTTAGTATTTTAATCATCTCCCAATTAAGAATATAACAACGTCAGCATCCAAAGTCGACTTTCTGTCTGTCCGTATAAGTGATGTATTATTAGTGATCAAAATAGCACGATTGCAATAGCAGAATAACAGGAACAGTAACAGTAACATGCAATAACAAAGTATCTCGCCGCCGTTCACTCCTCTCATACATATATGGGGAAGGCATTTGTTTTCAATTGAATCCATTCACATTCCAAAATTCATAAATTAATTCAATAATTTATTTATTTTAATCTCGTTTAGTCAGCCTCAAACCGCAAAATGTAATCATGCTTTAATAAATACAAATACACTTTTTATAAGCCCTGTCTGGCATTTTCAAGGCCGATTTGTCAATGTGCGATTAAAATTTAAACTTCAAATTGCGGCTGTATATGATAAATGTTAACCGGATTTAATAAATGGCCAAAGGCATTGTGAATAAATGCAGAAGCAAGTTGGCCATTTGAATTATTGTGGTTCGGTTCAGCTAGCAGATTGATAACAGTTGCTTAGTTAATTTAGTTGTAAACAACTTAATTCTCGAGCATATTAATTTTTATAAATGTATGTATTTCGATTTCAGAAGATGTGGATCGTTTAAAGCCACAAAAACGAGGAATTCTACAATCGTTACTTTGCTGCTGGCGACGAAATCGAACGAAAACAAATCAGAATGGCACACAGATCGATGGTTCAACAACTCCGCCACCATTACCGGACCAACATAGGTACCTACTACCTCAGATTAGGCACTCCGATATGCATAGAAAGTGCATGGTCATCGATTTGGACGAAACTCTAGTGCACAGTAGTTTTAAGGTAAATGAGCAGTAGACATCGCTTTCAACATAACACACCATTAACTTTGTAACTCTTGCATTATAGCCAATACCTAACGCCGATTTCATAGTACCCGTAGAAATCGATGGCACCATCCATCAGGTTTATGTGCTTAAGCGACCGCATGTCGATGAGTTTCTGCAAAAGATGGGTGAACTGTACGAGTGCGTTTTGTTTACAGCGTCACTAGCCAAATACGCAGATCCCGTTGCCGATCTGCTAGACAAGTAAGTAAAATACTATTAAATTTAATCTATATATATATCAACAAGAACTAGGGTTCCAATCCAAACTAATAATAAACTAAATTTAAAGCCATTTTAAAAATTTTCAAAATTAAAAGTGTTTAAAAAAAATCTAACTGTGTTTGAGGTAATTAATATTCGAATTTGGTGAGTGACCACTTTTTATTATCAATAAATTTTTCAAATCTTAAATCAGATGATTGCTGTCATAATTGCTGTAATAAAATATTTATGAGAAACGCATAGATTTCCATAGTTATCATGGGAAGTAACCTCTTAAAGAGTAGAGTACTACAATGACCGCAATTAAAATGGCTTTGAAGGTTTGAATAACGATATATGCAAAGGGATCGAGATAAAGTGTGATCGAAACTGTGGTTAAAATTTTAATGAAAACGTACAAATGATGCCATGCATAAAGAAAAGATAAAATACTGTAAACACATATTTAATATAAAGAAAAAAGACTTAACAAAGTAATCAAAAAATATTGGTAATAAAAAAGCTATACATATTTAGTATGTAAATATATTTAATGAATAAATACAAGGCCAACAGGTGAATGTTCCCATAGTTGATTAACTAACATAATTTAATTACATTCAACTTTTGCAGATGGAATGTGTTTCGCGCAAGACTGTTTAGGGAATCATGCGTTTATTACAGGGGTAATTACATTAAGGATCTGAATCGTCTGGGAAGAGATTTACAAAAGATTGTCATTGTTGATAATTCACCCGCCAGCTATATATTTCACCCCGACAATGCGGTAAGATTAAATAAAGCAACAAATAACATCTACTAAACCAAACCTCTTTCTATATATTTGTGTTGGCAGGTTCCTGTCAAGTCCTGGTTTGACGATGTCACCGACTGTGAACTGCGCGATCTGATACCGCTCTTTGAGAAGCTAAGCAAGGTTGATTCCGTCTATTCGGTGCTGTGCAATTCGAACCAGCCGCTGAACAATCAAACTAATCAGCAGCACACGCACGAGCTGCAGCAGGCGCCACAGCAGCAGCAGCAACAGACTATCTCTGCCACAACAGTTATTACACAGGCGAGCACGCTGTCTGCACCGACCATGCTGAATGCCGCACAGCAGCAACAACAGCAGCCCCAGCAGCAGCAGCAGCAACAACTGCAATTGTCCAGTCCGCCCAGTCCACAGAGCGAGTTGCTGCAGAAGACGTAACATCAGTGGGAATTGATGTTTATAAATATATGATAAAATTAATACATATTATGAGACCAAGCAAAAGCAAACAAGCAAAGCCTGCAAAATAATACATAACCATGCGCCAACACACACACACACACACAACACATTCATTGAAACAATAGAAAAATTGCTACACTCATACCAACAAAAAGGACAAACCACACAATCCCTTTTAATGCATTGCTATGTAACCCTTCCTAGGATAAGCGAAATTTTTATTTTTTAAAACTATTTACATTGCACATTTGTTATTTATTTTATTCTTGGCTCTTTGCTTTGTTATTTGTTTTCTTACATATGTGTGTGCGTGTGTAATTTTTAAAAACGAATGCAAAGATTGGCCACGCTTACCCAATATACTGGGTATTTACCCCCACTTCTAATATATATTTAAAAATGAAAAACAAAAATATATACATAAATATCTATGTATAACTAATAATCATTGAACTTTTATATACACCATATATATACATATTTTAAGTGCGCATATTTAACAAGGCAACAACAAAAAAACAACAAGAAAAGGGAAAAACCTAGCAAGCTAAAAGATCTAATACAGCTAACAAAAAGTAAAAAAAAAAAATGAAAAGATAAAAAGAATAACTATACATATGGGCAGAGAGATAAAATCAAATTGAAAATAGCATATATTTATATATATTTTTATTAAAAAGAAAAACAAAAAGAAAAGAAAAAAAACAAATACTTAAAACAAAAGAAAAACAATTTACGTGTACTACAAAAATTTATATACATACATCTTATATATATATAATTATATATATATATATATATAAATATAGATTAAGCATCTGTATACACATTTTGCTTAAGCTAAGGCATGTATAAATATTTCGTAAATTTATTACCACGTTTATGCGGGTGTTCCTATTCGTGATTTTCAGTTAAAAGTCCAAACAAATTTTAGAAATTGTTTTGTTTTATTTATTTTTTATGATTCGTTTGTTTTTTTTTTTTGCCGCATGGCTAATCACGCATATGAAGCTTGGCATAAACGTAGTTTAATTTTTTAACATGCACAACAAGGGCACACACTCAAAATATTGTAATTAAAACTGTGTTTAGCTTAAATTTATGTACTAAACACCAATTAAACCGTTTGCCACTTGTTGGGCATAAAAATTCTGCGGCATGAACGCAGATAGCTGCTAAAAAAAAAAAATTAAGAAATAAAAGAAAAACTGCGCTTATACGCTGCACAATATCTTATATGTTCGAATCAAAGCACAATTGAAGGTTTCTTACATCAAATATGCACAAAACATATCCATTATCTTCAGATAAAAACTTCAGATCATGTTTAGGGTATCAAATCAAATTTGTAAGCTTAAGTTCCTTAAATTACATAAAACACAGACATTCGCGAATCAAGCTTCATGATATTGGGTTACGTATAAACGCAGTTGATTTTTTAAGCTTTTTATTTGTATACCTAAAAAGCAAATATTAATTATTACTTAAACTATTATATTTAATTTGCTTTTCCTTTATCAAGTGCGCTTATAAAACGCATTGCAATATTTCTATATCTATTTACATCCCCTAATCCCCCCACGCCCCATGACTTCTCTAACGTACCGTACGGACATGTTTCGTGTTTTATGTGCAGGCAGTGAAAGAAAACCCATTTTTACTCCGACCAAGGCATATACATATGTATAAAACACTTATATTGAGCTCAAGCTGGCCACGCCGCAACCCACCTAAATATAATATATATGAATATGTATTTATATATAGATGCGACTATATACCGTTACCAAAAGAAAATAATGAAAAGACGCTAACGCTACCCACACTCTGAACACCGACCAGTGCCGACACGGCTTTCCGATCGTACGATTTCAGTCACGTTTCTACTTACACTAATTCTCAACTAGTTTTTGCAAATATTTCTAGTGCGTAAGCTTTTATATTTTTAAACTGATAACAAAACAAAATTCGGCACGTTGCAAACGCGCGTTTTTCTCATATAATTTGCATTGAAGCAAGTAAATTGACCATAAGGCAAACTTAAAAACAAAAAAGAATAATAATACATACAAAAAGAAAACATAATATTTCATAATATTGTATATCATTTACACCTGCTGCTAAAATTGTAATAAACGATAGCAACTAATCACAAGCGAAATTTAAGTATAAAATGCGATAATAATAACGTATTTTAATAATGCATATATTTAACTGTTTTACTTTTAATAACAAAAAAATAAAGAAAAAGAATTAAAAGCAAAAACCGAGCAACACTTAATTTATCATAAACTAAAAAAATTCTATTTTTAAAATGAGCCTATAAATGTAATGCATAAATGTCGAAAAAAAAGGTAAAAAGCCAACCAATTTAAATCTACAAAATATTATATCAAAAAATAAAACAAAACAAAAAATTAAAACCCAAATACAATTTGATATTTACTGAACTAAATTTTGTGGTTTTGTGTGAAAACTTTATTCTTTATTCATTCTGAATTAAAAGTAAGTAATGTATAAAAAATTAAGTACTGCGTGATCTAATTTTCAAAGGAGTTCAGCTAATTGCGTTGTTATCGATCATATACATATATGCACATTTTGAGTGCTTGATCGGGAACGAATAATCACATGCTGGACGTCATGCTTATTTAAAGATTGATGGGACCAATAAGCCTGGAAATTTCGGCACAGCTGAAAAAATATTCTATAAACTACATACACTTTTGTTTTGATTTCATTTTGAATTCGGAATAAAGTTCTATTTATTATTAAATTTTAACGCACATTGTTACAAACACCTCGCATTTCAATCTACATACTATTTAATACACATATTTTGTCTTGAACTTAGTGGCTAAACTAAAGACATATGCAATGGATTTTTGGTTGATTTTATTATTACTGTTGTTATCGGGCCAAAAAACACTTAGATTATATTTGCCATGTTTGACGTTATTTATTACATTTTTTGTAGTCTTTTTAGAAGCGTTTTCATTTTCGATCATAACAATGATAGCAAAAGAATATAAAAAATGTTCAAATAAATATACTTTATAGCAAACCGCAGAGTAAAAATTACGCGTCTTTTGTATAATCTCTTGAATACAAAATCCATACAAGTGTTTTCAATTACATACATACATATTTATTTAGTTGAAATAGTTCTTTAGGTAATTCATATGCCATATATTAAATTTGTTATTTAAATTTAAATGCATTTAAGTAACGTGTTACAATTAGAATCGGTTCGTTTTAGCTACGTGTCGTGTTTTTGTGTGTTGTGTTGTCAGGTTGTTGCAATTTTCGAAATTCCTTCATTGATAGATCATAGGTGTATATAATTTCATATCTATATGTATATTTTATGTATATATATATATATTTATATAAATATGTAGTATGTATTTTGTAATATGCAATATTGTTTATATATCGACTTTGTTTTGTTGCACTATAACTTTTTACTTAAATGATTGCTGACTAGACTAGTGCGTATTGAATCGGATCGCGTTAGAATTGTTTTTTTAATATGCAAATCGATTTGTTGCCATATATATTCGCGTATTTGTTTGGTGTTTATTTCTTTTGGTTCTTCGAAAGCTGCTTAAATGAGATTCTGGGATTCCAAATCTCATTTCTATGGCAACTTCAAGCTGACACAAAAAAGGCAACTGCTATATATTTTTACTATAATCTTGCTTTCAGAATACACATAATTTTGAATACATATTAAAAAAAGTATCATATTTACTTTACTGTGCGCCTGACAAATTTGTTAATCATTGAGGTGAATTAAAGAATTTCAATATTGTACGCCTTTAAATAATCCAAACTTTTTTTTTTTTGATTTTGCTGCGATAGTTAAACGTTTTGTTCGGTGTTATCGTTAACATTACTTTTTTTGGTTGTACAAATACTATAGAGTGAGGAAAAAAATGTGTGTGCTTTGTATTGCAGGTAAATTAAGAAATATGCAGAAAAATGTACAGTTTTTGTAATTACAGGTAAAATACATGCACAATAGTTATGTACGTATTTGTGTGGCATTAATGCCCAATTTGCTTGATCCGATATCGGTCAGCGACGACGCTTCTGTCTTTTGTCTTTATAATGATGTTGTTGTTGTTGTCGTTAGATCATTGTGTTTGCAGCAGCGCGTACCAAATACAAATCACTAGAAATAATACGAAGCTAATCATCGGGTAGGCATATCTAAAGCATTGTCTTGTTATTAGCACATGAAACGTTAGACATGCGCAATGGGCATTTGAAGCGTCTTCGCATCCCGATGGGATTTATCCTACACATACTGATGATCGCCAGCCAGTCCATCTGGATCGGCGCAATCGGCGCGCAACAGCGGCTCCTTCTCAATTGTTTGATGGACCTGCGCATCATAGTCATAATAGTTCATCCAATCCACGCGACGCGGTTGCACCAGGCCAAAGCAATTGCATTCCAGAAAATCAATTAAGTTGAGCAGCGGACCGCGCGTAAACGGACTGTGCCCACCCTTAGCCTGGAAATGTCGATATCGGCCCCGGTTCATGCGCTCATTGGTGGTCATGCCCAGGCAAATCACTTGATACGTTTGGCAAATTGTCAGCAGTATGACCCAGGACATGTGCAACAGAGCATTGCCCATTACCCAGCCAACCCAGGCGTTGCAGTTGCCAATCGCTTGCATGGCGGTGAGAAAATCTGTGAAAATTTAAATTTGTTAAGAAATTGTCAACATTCGTGATTGTTTGGGAAAGAGTGACATTGACTGTGAGTGTTTTGAATAAGCGTAAATTTCGACAATTAACTAATCCGGTTTATCGTGTGCACACTTACCGTCAAAGTGCACATTACACTCGTTTACATAAAACTTGGAGCCACCGTACAGCATCCAGGCGCACATGATCATCAGCATCCAGAGAAAGCCCATAAAGTAACTGTGATTCTTGAGACCAATGCAATTGCCCACCCAGGGGCAGTGATGATCGAAGCGTGCCACACAACGATCGCACACGGAACAGTGCTTGGAACGGATGGGCCGACGGACCAGGCAGCCCGAGCAGAAGGAGGCGGGCTCGAAGCCAATGCCACCGCGTTCCGACAGCTCAATAATGGTCTGTCAATAAAGAAGAAATCACATTTAAATAGAGCAATTAACAGCCAATCCGATTTTATTGGCATACCTTGAATCGCTGCTCCCTGGTGGGTCGTATAATGCCCGGATCGCCCTTCCAAGACTTGAGGAAACACACCCAGAGTGCCAGCGAGCTGATTAGGAAGCACACGGTGGTCGCTAGCGACACAGCATCGTCGATAAACACCAACCAGGTGACATAGAACCAGGCCTTGGTGGCCAGATAAACGGAGAGCGGCAAGAGCGCCATCAGATGCTCATCGAAGAGCGTTTTGCCAATGGTATGGAATATGGCGTACAGACAGCCGAGCAGGAAAAATTTGATAATATACAGCGTGTTAATGGTAAAGACAATGCCGGCCAAATAGAAGGCAGTAAACGGACAGGCGACCATGGACCACCAGCGCAAGCGTTTATCATGGCGCAGCTTCGAAACGAGAGATCTTCGCTGCTGTGACGTTAGCGCCGCCTCCCTGACGCGATCCATTACCTTGGCGCCAATCCAAATGGCGCCCGTTTGAGCCTCCAGCATCGAAAGCGGCGTCTCCGCACGCAAGTTGGGCACATCCAACGAAGCTTTCGACTTAAGTACCAGCGTCGATATGGCGGTGGCGTTGCGCGCCAGTATTGCCCAATGCAGAGCCGTGTTGCCGTGCGTGTAATCAACCATGGCGGGATTGGCGCCCAACGTAAGCAGCAGGCGCACAGGATCCAGAGCACATACCTGACAACATTATAAATTATTAATGAAATGCTGTTGCAAACTTTACGATGCTACAAAATGCAAGGCTACAGCAAAAAGCATTTATTAATAATAGTCGAAGTCATGCGAGTCATATTGATTAGATTTTTAATAGTATTTGATAAATGATGTTCTTTTTTAACAGCTGTTTTTCCTAACAGTTCTATAAAATAAACAGCTATGGAATGTACTTATTTATTTATCATTTTAAGGGAATGGAATGTTGTCACTTATAATTGTGATGTATTGCTAAAGATTAAATACCGTTGAAGACCTGTGGAGGATGTGCGCTCTTTATATATATGTATATATAGTTAACTGTGTTCATATAAGATCAGTGGTGGTAATATTTGGCTTATATATTGGGAGCATAGTGAGCCGCTCAATTTGATCAGGATAACTTGACGAACAAAAAAGTTGTACATACAAAAACTTATTTTACGACCGATCGTTGGTATGGCAGCTATATAATATAGTGGTCCAATATTAAAAGAATTTTTGCAGATAAGTATAGGAGCATTCTCCATTGATAATTTGTCAGGACATCTTGAAAAACAAAAAAAGTTGTTCCCAAAAAAAAATCACCCTCGTAATTGCCACGTTTGATCCGGATATCTTAAAAAACATAAAACTGATATATATAAAAGTAGCTTTAAAACTGACAGAATAGTTTTGTTAAATTTAGTCCACTGTTGACATTGATTAAGAATATATCATATCTTTTTCTATGCTTTACTTTTTTTGATAAAATTATAATACCCTAAGCAGGTGTATAAAAACAACAAAGACCTTGCTAATAATATTTTACGGGTATTACATTTAAGAACAATATTTGCTTCAGTGATTGACAAATTGTTTCGTTACTTTCTACACAAAGTAAATTTTTGAAACTTTTAGTTTTTTAGAAAGCCCTCAATGGAAACAATGTGTCAAATGGAATTGAAATCAGGGCAGATCACCACGTTTTTGGCTTATAATTTAAAAAGTGATATAAATCTTCCAAAATCAAAATATATAAGCAATTACTTTGTAAATTTGTAGTAATTTAGAGACTCACCTTCCAGGCAGCCCACATGAGCGCCGTCATGCCGCCGCGATCTTGCAGATCGGGATCCACACCCTTGGCTATAAAGTAGGCCACCAAGGCGGTGTGCGCAAACTGTGCGGCAATGTGTATGCAGGAGCAGCCCTCTGCATCGCGTATACGCGGATCGGCGCCTGCGGCCATCAGGAGAACTACAGCACCGAGGTGGCCCTGACGTGTGGCCCAATGCAGGGGGGTGGCATTTAGCTCGCCGCCGACAGCGTCGACTGTGGCGCCCTTTTCCAGAAAATACCGAATGATGTCGCGTCGATTGTTGATGGCCGCCCAGTGGAGCAGTGTGACCGTCTCGCTGTCCGGCTGATTGACATCCCAGCCGGACTCGACCAGATCGCGCACACGTGCTATCGCACCGTACTGTGTGGCCTTAACGATATCGAAGCCACTGTAATCGGGCTCCACGGGCGCTGTGGGCGGCTGTTGCGCTATTAGCGCCGCCTGACGGTCGTTATCCGTCTGGTTGCCTGCGCCGGGCACACACGAGCCTGTCGTGGCCGCATTGCAGGCGCTTTGGTACATTTTTGCAGCTTTTTAATTAATTGTGTGCTTGTGATTCACTTAACATCCCCCACGCACACACACTCACAAACAAACGCACCCCCGCCAGGTAATGAAGGTATTTGGTTGATATTCACAGGTCGAGCATTTTGCTGCGTATTATTGCCAGCAGCAGCTATTTACGCGTGTACTAAGAAACAAACATAGGCGCACATTTAGCTATTCAGGTATTTACACAATTATAAGTTTTTAATGCGTTTTACATACGAAAATATCTGCTGCTGCTGGTGAGTGTGACCAAGACTAAGACTTAAGACTAAAATATTACACAATATACGCAAAAAACACAATAAATACTACAATTGTATAAAAAAACACACACAAAGTTTTACTTTTAGTTGCGATATTTTATTTTCTTCTTTCTTTAATGCTATTTATCTACAAAGAAATACAAACCAACTGTAATACAGTATAATTCACAAGTATTTAAATGACAAAAATATAAATTAGAGAAACACTAATACTTTTTGAAATACTGAAAACTGCTGGAACTGCCAACCTGATTTAGATTAAACAGTTGATGGCATATTTGCAGTTTCTACTTGTTTTCCCGCGTAGTTGTCGCGTTGTTTTTTTGCGACTTTTCATTTGCGAATAGTTGTTTTTTTTTATAATATTGTACAAGGCAGCATGGATGCCAAACGCAAATTGAATGGCAATGGCGCAGCTAATGGCCACTCTAAAAAACCCAGGTAATGTTCCAATGCAAGTTCAACAATGGAATACTTAAAATCAATTGTGAAATTGTAAAATTTACAGAAACTTTTACGACGACGATGATGACATGGGCGGCGGTTTCGAGGCTGAACTGGCCGCGTTTGAGCCCATTGATGAGCTGGAGCAGTCGCAGCTGCTTGGCGATGGACCCGAGAATCAACAGACCAGCGAACGCTGGTCACGCGCCCCGCCTCCTCATCTGAATCCCGCTGAGGACAGTTTAATCTTCCAGCAGCTGGATGTGGAGAACTATCTGGGACAACCGCTGCCGGGTATGCCGGGCGCCCAGTTGGGCCCTGTGCCTGTGGTCCGCATGTTTGGCGTCACAATGGAGGGCAACTCCGTGTGCTGTCATGTGCACGGCTACTGTCCGTATTTCTATATATCGGCGCCACGCAACTTTGAGCAGCGCCACTGCTCGGAGCTGCACGATTCGCTGGACAAGAAGGTCATCGCCGATATGCGCAACAACAAGGATAATGTGCAGGAGGCGGTGCTAGCCGTGGAGCTAGTGCACCGTCTCAACATACACGGCTATCAGGGCGATGAGAAGCAGCCGTATATCAAGATAACCGTGACGCTGCCGCGATTCGTAGCCGCCGCCTCGAGACTGCTTAAAAAGGAGGTGATCATGAGCGCCTTTGATTTCCAGGACTGTCGCGCCTTCGAGAATAACATCGATTTCGATATTCGCTTCATGGTGGACACAAGTGTGGTGGGCTGCAATTGGATTGAGTTGCCTGCAGGTGTTTGGCGTCAGCGTGGACGCAACTCCAAGCCGGCGCCCGAGTCGCGTTGCCAGCTGGAGGTGGATGTTGCCTACGATCAGTTTATATCGCACGAACCGGAGGGGGAATGGTCGAAGGTGGCGCCCCTGCGCATACTCAGCTTTGACATTGAATGCGCCGGACGCAGAGGCATCTTCCCGGAAGCCAAAATGGATCCAGTCATACAAATAGCCAATATGGTCATACGCCAGGGCGAATCGGAGCCTTTCATCAGGAATGTGTTCACTTTGAAGGCGTGTGCGCCCATCATGGGCAGCCAGGTGCTCAGCTTTGACCAGGAGACCCAGCTGCTGGACAAATGGTCAGCGTTTGTACGCGAAGTGGATCCCGACATACTCACAGGGTACAACATTAACAATTTCGATATACCCTACCTGCTGAATCGTGCCGCCCACTTAAAGGTGAAGAATTTTGAGTACTTGGGACGCATTAAGAACATCCGTTCGGTGATCAAAGAACAGGTGCTGCAGTCTAAGCAAATGGGCAGACGCGAGAATCAGTATGTCAACTTCGAGGGGCGTGTTCCGTTCGATTTGCTGTTCGTCCTGCTGCGCGATTACAAATTGCGCTCGTACACGCTGAATGCGGTGAGCTATCATTTCCTGCAGGAGCAAAAGGAGGATGTGCATCACAGTATTATCACCGATCTGCAGAATGGTGATGAGCAGACGAGACGTCGCCTGGCCATGTACTGCCTGAAGGATGCGTATTTGCCGTTGCGCCTGCTCGGCAAACTGATGGCCATTGTTAACTACATGGAAATGGCGCGTGTGACGGGTGTGCCGCTCGAGTCGCTCCTGACGCGTGGCCAGCAAATCAAGGTGCTCAGCCAACTGTTGCGCAAGGCCAAGACAAAGGGATTTATAATGCCCTCGTACACCTCGAGCGGCTCTGATGAGCAATACGAGGGCGCCACTGTCATCGAGCCGAAGAGGGGTTACTATGCGGATCCCATTAGCACCCTGGATTTTGCCTCACTGTATCCCAGCATTATGATGGCCCACAATCTGTGTTACACGACACTGCTCTTGCCCGGCACCAAGGACAAGATGCGTCTGACCGATGATCAAGTAGAGCGTACGCCGGCCAACAATAGCTTCGTCAAGGAGGAACTGCGCCGTGGCTTGTTGCCTGAAATTCTGGAGTCGCTATTGGCGGCGCGCAAGCGTGCGAAGAATGATCTTAAAGTGGAAACGGATCCCTTCAAGCGTCAAGTGCTGGATGGCAGACAGTTGGCGCTAAAAATCTCTGCAAATTCTGTTTACGGCTTCACTGGAGCCCAGGTGGGCAAATTGCCATGCTTGGAGATCTCGGGCAGTGTCACCGCCTATGGACGCACCATGATAGAGATGACCAAAAATGAGGTTGAGTCCCATTACACACGCGCCAACGGCTATGAGAACGATGCCGTCGTTATTTACGGCGACACAGATTCGGTTATGGTCAACTTTGGCGTCAAGACCCTGGAGCGCAGCATGGAGCTCGGCAGAGAGGCCGCAGACTTGGTTAGCGCGAAATTTGTGCGACCCATTAAGCTGGAATTCGAAAAGGTCTACTATCCTTATCTACTCATTAACAAAAAGCGCTACGCGGGCTTGTACTTCACCAAGCCCGACAAGTACGACAAAATGGATTGCAAGGGTATTGAGACGGTGCGTCGCGACAACTCCCCACTGGTGGCCAATCTAATGAATGCGTGCCTGCAAAAGTTACTCATCGAACGTGATCCGAATGGCGCCGTTGACTATGCCAAGCAAATTATCGCGGATCTGCTGTGCAATCGCATAGACATATCCCAGTTGGTCATTACCAAGGAGCTGGCCAAAACGGACTATGCGGCCAAGCAGGCGCATGTCGAACTGGCGGCCAAAATGAAGAAACGCGACGCTGGCACAGCACCCAAGTTAGGCGATCGTGTGCCTTATGTAATTTGTGCAGCGGCCAAAAATACACCGGCCTATCAGAAGGCAGAGGATCCATTGTACGTGCTGGAGAACAGCGTGCCCATCGATGCGAATTATTACTTGGAGCAGCAGCTGTCCAAGCCCCTGTTGCGCATCTTCGAGCCTATACTGGGCGAGAAAGCGGAGTCGGTGCTGCTGAAAGGCGAGCACACGCGCACTCGAACCGTGGTCACCTCCAAGGTGGGTGGACTAGCGGGCTTTATGACCAAAAAGGCATCCTGTCTCGGCTGTAAATCGCTGATGCCCAAAGGCTATGAGCAGGCCTCTTTGTGTCCGCACTGTGAGCCAAAGATGAGCGAGCTCTATCAAAAGGAGCTGGCCTCCAAGCGGGGCTTGGAGGAAACGTTTGCCCGCCTGTGGACAGAGTGCCAGCGCTGTCAGGGCTCACTGCACGAGGAGGTCATCTGCTGTAATCGTGATTGTCCCATTTTCTATATGCGACAAAAGGTGCGCATGGAACTGGACACGCAGGACAAGCGTGTGCTGCGCTTTGGCTTGCCTGAATGGTAGCTGATTCACAAAGGTTACATACATACATTCATACATTATAAACCTATAATTTAATAATTATATTACTAGAAGTTATTACAAAGTTGTGTACGTGTGTGTATGTGTATGTGTTTGGATATTTGCGCAAGCGTTTTAAAGAACTTCCAACTCTTCTCTGGGGCGACACTTTGGACAATTTTACAAGGGGGCAGGCTAATTTGGGTTGGCGGGTTGGGGGCATGACTATTTGCGGCTTTGCAGCGTATTGGATAACCAGTCCATGGCCTGATCGAGACCCTCGCCTTTGGTGGCCGATGTTTTGAATATTTGAAATGTGCGATTTTTTAGATTCTCCAAACCTAACGCATGATGCACCTCGGCAACGGTCATGCAGCCGTCCATGTCCTGTTTATTGGCAAGCACAACGAGTATCGCGCCCGCCAGCTCCTCCTCGCGCAGCATGTACAATAGCTCATCCTTCGAAATGCCAATGCGGTCACGGTCCGCTGAATCGACAACATATATAATAGCGTCTGTATTGCTGTAATAGCAACGCCAATAGGGTCTGCAATAAAATATACATTTTTAAATGAATGTGTTTACAAAAACAAAAGCCAATCTTGAACTCGTGCATGCATAAAATGGCCTGCAGTTCTTACCTTATACTTGTCTGACCACCTAAGTCCCAGACTTGGAACTTAAGGTTCTTGTATGTGACCTGCTCTACGTTGAAGCCAATTGTTGGTATCGTTGTTACAACTTCGCCCACCTGCAGCCTATACAGTATTGTTGTTTTGCCGGCGCCATCTAAACCCAATATTAAGATGCGCATCTCCCTGGAGCCGAGCAGACCACGAAAATAGCTGAGCACCCCACCTGCAAGCAAAGAAGAAAAAAAAATTATAAAGGTGGTGACTTTTACGACAGGCGGCGGCAGACATGATAAACGAGAACCATTCAGACGATGAGTTGGGCCGTGCTAGCGCTGGGGCGCCTTACCTACCCATGATTAAAGCTCGATTGCAGTGTGCTAAGTGCCTCTAAATGCTTAAGTATTATAAATAACTAACTAATTACGTTATTTTGCTCGTTTAACGAATTCTGCTCTTGTTTTCACTAAATGACAAACGGATTTGCCATTCAAATTGCACGTAAACATGACGTGTCATCGCATCCGTTCAGCTGGCCAAAAATATTTTTATAAAAAATAACAAACTTATTAAATTAATGTGATATTGCCATTAATAAATATTAATTTGTATGTTTACTAAGCAATTGTTTTTATTTTAAGCAAAACTTTACTAAAAATGTTAAGCTGAACGCAGCCAATTCTTGCCGGCGCACAGGGTTGCCACAGTTTGTATTTTGTTATACAGAGACGTCCGCCATTGTCGCGTCTATCGCCCAAAAAAAAGTGTGAAAATCGGTGGACCTAAAACGTATTCAAATTGTGCAAATAGGTAAAATTTCGGTCAAAATATTGTGAAATTTTGCGTCTGATAACAATACTTACAAGTGGAACCCATAAAACAGTGCTGCGAATGCGTTTTATATGCTTTTTCCGACATGTGCAAATAAAGTCCGTGCGGTGAAGCAGAGAGTGAGAGAGAGAGAGGGAAACAAAGCCAAATAACGATTACATATACAGTTTATATACATTTAAACGGACTTTGCGCAAATGAAATGCTAAAAACACAGCGTACGCACTGTATATTTACGTTTCCACAACTTTTTAGCTAACATTTATAGGGGGGCTGTCCAGTGTGCAAAACAAAAACCACATAAAACGAAGCGAAATGGCCTCGCCCTCGCCGGCGAACAGTCCGATGCCGCCACCGCAGGCACCCAGTCCCATGGCACCACCCTCGCAAAGTCCAGCACCCTCGCCGCACAGTCCCTATCCGCACCAGCCGCCCCAGGGACCGCCACAGGGGCCGCCGCCGCCTGGCGCGCCGCACATGCAAGGCCCACCGCCGCCAGGTCATCCAGCTGGCCCCTACGGACATCCCATGCAGCATGGACCACCCGGACAAGGGCCACCGGGCCATCATATGCCACCGCATCATCAGGGCATGAGTATGCGCAAAATTCGTTTTGTTCTTGTTCACATTTAATAATCTATTTTACTTTTACAGCGCCGCATATGGGAATGCAAATGCCGCCAGGTGGACCGAATATGTCACCACTTGGTTACCAGACGCACGGCATGCCGCCCAATGTAAGTGCAGCAAATTAACTATTAAATTAAGTGAATGTGTATTGCTTAATCTGATCCGCCTGCTTGATCAGTTGCATGACCTCCTGGGCTAGCGTCTCTGTGCCGGCGGCCACAAGATTTGGCTTCATCACATTGAACTCTCTGCCATTTGTATTGTGCACTACGCCGCCGGCTTCGCGCACCAGCAACACGCCGGCAGCTACATCCCAGGGTTTTAGATAATCCACATGATAGGCACTTAGTGTGCCCCTTGCCACATATGCCAGGGCAATGGCAGCGCTGGCCAAGCATCGCGTGCTGTTGGATGCATTAAAAATGTTCTATCGTGTATCCCATTTCCCATTTTAATCATTACTTACCCAGCAGCTACAGAGCTCAGTTTATAGGCGCGTTTAATGATCGCATCACGCAATCGCGGTACATTAGACAACGTGATTTCGTGTCCCACCACCGCGGTGGCCATCTGAAATATAAAATTGCTCAGCTTTTGCTGTTTTTAATCTGTGCATTCGTTATACGAACCGTCACTGCAGTGGATACTTGAATTGGCTCGCCATTTAGAAAGGCGCCATGACCTTTCCATGTCGAGTATAATTCGTTTGCCGCCGGATTGTAGACGATGCCCACCAACAGCTGCTTATCAACAGTCAGTGCAACCGAAATGCCACAATGTGGTAGTTTGTATATATAGTTTGTGGTTCCATCGATGGGATCAATGATCCATGTGGGCGCATCTGTTAGCTCCGGCAAGTGTTTTGCATCGGCCAATGCCTCCTCACATATAAAAAGTGAATCAGGAAATGCTTTCAATAGACCCTCGGTTAAAGTGTTCTCAATTTGGCGATCATAGAAGGTGACCAAGTCAAAGAAAGCCGATTTCACCATAACATCTTTAGTAGTTTTGTTGTAGCCCTCCATGAAAATGGGGCCACATTTGGTAACCAAGTCCAGAGCAACCTTGTAGTACTCCTCGAGTTTTGTCTCGTTTATATTGTGCGTCATATCTACAACTTTTAAAAAGCTAAAATATATGTACAATTAAATATTAATATTTACTTTTTTAATTAGTTGTTATCTGAGACTAACAGCAAGATTTGAAATCTATTTTATGACTAAACGACTTAAAAACTTTTCAACTATTTTTATTTAAAAATTTGCGAAGCTTTTCACACAAAGCTTTGTCACGACACGGGAGATAACAATTAAAGCGACGTTTGAGCTTTTGTATGCATACTTTTTAATTGTTTAAATTGCCAAGCTCAATTTGTTTTTAATTTGTTTGTATATTATATATTTGTTACATTTTAAACTTCTTCGCCCCCCACCGATCGCTCCTGGTCCGCCTTACGGAGCAGGTTTTCAATTTCTTTGCGCAACTCTTCGGTGCCGGCGCAAATTAAATCTGGTTTCATAATGTCAAAAGGTCCGCCAAAAGGATGCGTGACCACGCCTCCAGCCTCACGTACCAGTAATGAGCCTGCGGCACAATCCCAGGGGTACATGTCCTCAATGTAAAATGCATCCAAGTTGCCAGCGGCCACCATGCAGAGCTCATCCACAACACAGGAATAGGCCAACAGGCTAAGTTTTCAAATAGAGAGATAGACATTAGAGAAGTTTAAAAGGGGTTGACATTAGCTAGCTTACCGCCTAGCATGCAATCCCACATGGTAGATGCGCTTGATGTGCTTGTTAGCCACATTGTGCACGTGCAATAAAGACACCTCGTAAGCCACATTGGCATCCCGCAAACGCTCACAATTGCTGACATGAATGGGTTTAGCATTGCAGAAGGCGCCTTGACCCAATTTGGCTGTGTAGAGCTTTTTCTGGGCGGGATTATTCACAATGCCTAGCACGATCTGCTTGTTAATTGAGAGTCCAATTGAGACGCAAACATGTGGGATTTGCTTAATGAAGTTGGAGGTGCCATCGATGGGATCAATGATCCATGTGGGCGCATCTGTCAGCTCTTTCGATACATTGTTATTCTTGGCCGTTTCCTCCTCACCGATGAACTTATGCTGCGGATACTTAGCCAATATTTTGGTCATAAGATACTCCTCGATCTTGTTGTCATAGTCGGTGACAACATCATAAAACGCACCCTTGATATCCACATTCTTTTCCGTTCGTTCGTAGCCCTCGAGCAAAATTTCGCCAGCGCGTATCGCCAAGGGGTAGATGAAGTTATACAATTCCTCAATTTCCGCTGACATGTTGTAGCTGTATGCAAAATATAATTGCCAATCCGTACGTTCGTTGTTGACGTCTTGGGTTCGTCCGCCGACTGATCAGTGAGCAAAGCTCTGCTCTGTTTGAATACTCCCTCTCGCATTTGTTTACATTGAGCTTTGACTGATGCGCTCAATAAACTGAGACAATGAAACGCGATATGATGGCAGGCAGTTCTAAAGCTGCACTGAAAATTGAAATCTGTTTGCCTGCTTCTTTCTCCTGTTTTATCTCGTTTGGTTTGATGACTACAAATAGAAGTTCTCTTATCTTTAACATAGACTCATGTCATCGCATCGGGTAGTCAAACAACTGGGACAGAAACCGGTTACAATTGAAAAAAAAAAACTGAAAAGTCAACCTTATATGATGCAATTAAATTTATATAATATAATGCAACATGACTGACTGATGCTCAAAAACAGTTTAATGATAGCTGCTTAATTGTTGGTATCTTTTATTCTTTTGTTGCTAGTATTTACCTTGACTATATGATATTACCGGCACACAGGCGAAACAATTGTTATTTTGTAAGTTTGCATTATCAAATAAAAAACCTCCACGAGGTAACAATCTAGTGATGAAAGCATTTTTAAGCCCCAACAGTTTTTATATCAAATTTTGTAAAGAAGGATATTGATATATATATATTTTGCTATATATATATATAAAGATAATATTGCTCGCCGCCTATTTCCCCAGTAATTTTACTAACAATCCTTTAAAAAATTTATTTCTTTGACTGTTTTTATATCTTTTTATTTTTAATCTCTCTATTCATATATATAAATTTTACTTTGATATCAGTATAGATTTGGCATTATATTAAGTTTGATCAAGTTTTATTAACACATTTCTATTGTATATTATTTTTTTGTGTAGGCGATATCTTATCAAATTTACTTGAATGTATACTCTGTAATTTGATTCGCCTCTTCAATGAGATTAATCACAATTTTGGCCAGCTCGTCTGTGGACGCGCAGACCAGATCCGGTTTCATAACATCAAATTTACCGCCTTTGGTATGATAAATAAAGCCACCTGCCTCCGTTAGTATTACGGCGCCAGCTGCTATGTCCCACGGTTTCAGATCCTCAATATGATAGACATCGCATTGACCCGTCGCTACATAACACAAAGCGAGAGCGCCACTGCCAAAGCTGCGAGTGCTGCAAACCACAATAAATTCGTTGGAGTGTTTTTTCCACTCTCTCTCACATTTACGCTCAATTTGAAACTTACGCGGTTGCATTTGAGCCCAGCTTGTAAATGCGTTTGATATTCTTGTCTCTCACACGAGGCGCATGTATTAGTGAGATCTCGTAGGCAACAACAGCTTGATTGATCTAAAAAAAAAAAGAAACAAATATATAAAAAAAACTGTTCAATTGAGAGAGCGGTAATAAAAGCTAAGACTTTCGCTCAATGAAACATTTGTGTGCATGCATTAAACGAATTTTGCATGCTGATATTTACTTTTGCTTTGCTTTATCAGCATGATTATAGATTTCTTTTCGGCAGTTGTATAACTATAGAATACTTACCGTAGTCACTTTAGAGGTGTGTATGCGCTGGCCATTTAAGTAGGCGCCGTGACCCTTCCATGCCGAAAACAATTCATTTGCCGGTGGATTATAAATAATGCCAACAACAAGCTCTTTGTTGACGGTCAAACCCACCGAAATGCAGCAGTGTGGTATGCGATGAACGAAATTCGTGGTACCATCAATGGGATCAATGATCCACGTGGGTGCATCTGTCAAAATTAGTTCGCGTTGTGTTGTCGCCGCTTCTTCTTCGCCAATAATCAGCGATTCAGGAAAGGCAGCCAGCAGACCCTTCGTGAGTGTATCCTCGATCTGTTTGTCATAGACGGTGATCAGATCATAAAAGTCTGACTTAACCGTAAAATCAGCTTTGGGCTTCTTGTAACCCTCCATCAGCAGTGGACCACATTTCTGCACCAAATCCAGCGCCACCTCGTAATACTCCTTCAGTTTCGACTCGCTTATTGTGGTGTTGCTCATAATTGTTGTTTTTGACTTGACGAACTGACGCTAACCACTGAGGTCTGATATCTAATTTGAGTAGCGGCAACAGCTTTAAAAAGCTTTGCCCAAGCTTTGGCATACACACAAAAACTTTGTACTTTGAAGAGTAGAGCCATAAGAACGGGGTATTATTCCTTTATGATGGAGTCTGTGTGTGTTCAGTTGAGAATAAATGATAAGACTAATCTTTGACTTAATTACACATCTGCACATCTCTTTAATCTGTAAAGCTATTTCAATATTGAGATAAGATACGCATAAAGTGTGTCAGCTGATAAGAATATATATATAATCTACATAAGACTGCCGTTAAAACCCAGTTTAAAATGGGCAGTTAAATAATTTGTTTTATCGAAAGACATTTATTTAATCATTTTGCAAAGTAAGTCTCACAGTCGAGAACAAACCTCAAAGTGAATTACTATAATTATTTTTAAGTTTTTAAAAAATATTTGAAAATTATTGGTAAAACCTTTTAGTTAAAAAAATAAAAACACTTAAATAAAGTGTGATAACATATAAAAATCTTTATTGGCAGGGCGTGCAGTTGTCATTGATAAAAAGGTAGAACTTTTCGTTTAATTATATAAATTGTCAACATTCAAACGAAAGCTTCAACAGCAAATAGAATTGATGCTCACACATCTTCCTCGCCTCCCACAGACTTTGCTTGATCTGCCTTGCGTATTAGAGTTTCGATTTCCTTGCGCAGCGACTCAGTTCCGGCACATATCAGGTCTGGCTTCATAATGTCAAAGGTGCCGCCATAGGGATGCGTTACAACGCCGCCAGCCTCACGTATAAGCAAATAGCCAGCGGCACAGTCCCAGGGATACATGTCCTCGATGTGAAAGGCATCCAAATTACCAGCGGCGACCATGCAAAGTGAATCCACCACAGCAGAATATCCAAGCAAACTAAACATAAGAAGTGGGAAGGAAATATGTATTTTAAACATGCTGAGTGTAGAGTTTTATTTTTTTAGGTAAATTAAACGAACCGTCTCGCCTCAGAGCCCACAAAGTAGATGCGTTTGATGTGCTTGTTTCTTATTGTTGGCTCGTGGAGCAGACACACCTCATAGGCCACATTGGCATCGTTTAGACGCTCACAATTGCTAACATGAATGGGTTGCCCGTTGCAGAAGGCGCCTTGACCCAATTTGGCTGTATAGAGCTTGGCCTGGGCGGGATTATTCACAACGCCCAGCACAATTTGCTTGTTAATTGAGAGTCCAATCGAAACGGATACATGCGGTATCTGTTTAATGAAGTTGGAGGTGCCATCGATGGGATCAATGATCCAGGTGGGTGCATCTGTCAGCTCCTTGGTTATATTGTTGTTCTTGTGGGTATCCTCCTCGCCAATGAATTTATGCTCTGGATAGCTCGCAAGTATGCTGGTCATCAGAAACTCCTCGATCTCATTGTCGTAATCGGTGACCACGTTATGAAATTGATTCCTCTTCAATGCAACCGATTTTCCAGAATTTTGATAACCTTCTAACAATATTTCACCGGCCCTAACAGCCAGCGGGTAGATAAACTCGTACAGCTCTTCAATTTCTCTCGTGCTTGTCATTGTTGGTTTTGACTATGTGATTCTGAGAGCTGCTTTGTCACCTGCTGTCGAGCACTGCACTCACTGAACTGAGTTGGCGAAACGGGTTTTTTACTCATCATGACTGAGATTTTTCAACTGTGTGAATTGAGCTTTTGGTTAATTATATTGCCAATAACATTAAAATGCTAAATGATAAAATTGCGATGTGCACAGTGAAAAAAGAAGCAGAATTTCTTCGTATTAAAACTAGCAACTTAAAACATGGAATATATACTTGTGTATATAATATGTTAAGATTGGATCGCCAGTGGCGACTAAAGTAAAAATGGCAAAGCAATTTTAGAAAAAAATATCATATATTCCTTAAACATTTAACAAGGCTCTCGGATTCATAGCTCCCATATTTCAAACTCTCGTAACTTTCTCAAAACTGAACCGATTTTCATGTTCGTTGGCATTTTGGTCATGATTTTTTATTTACACTTAAAATATATGCATTTTTGAAAAAACATTTTTTGATATTTTTTTTTTGGAAAAAAATCATGTATTCCCCCTTACTCATTTTGGAAAAACATTTTTTTTTTCAAAATTTAAAATTGCGAGTTTGCATTTTTTATCGATTTTGCTTGGCACAAATAGTATAAAAAACAACATTAAACTTGATTCTGAGGCGGTAAATTTTTTTTTTGTCAAAAATCATGCCAAAATTGAGAAAAAATTGGACTAGTAAAGCTCTCGGACCCATAGGTCCATATTTCAAACAACCATAAATTTGTCAAAACTAAACTGATTTTCATGTTTGTTGGCATTTTGGTCATGATTTTTTTTATTTAGATATCAATAATCAATCAATATCATCAGTAATCTGTCTGTTAAATTCCATGAGTGTATTTGAAATGTTTGCTTGCCTTTTTGCAGGGTCCGCCACAGCCCGGTCAGGGTCCGCCTGGAGGTCCCGGTGGACCTGGTGGTCCGTCGGAGCGTTCGGGCCAAGAAAATCTGAACGCTCTGCAACGGGCCATCGACTCAATGGAGGAGAAGGGACTGCAGGAAGATCCACGCTACTCTCAACTGCTGGCCATGCGCGCCACTTCCAAGCACCAGCATCTCAATGGCAATCAGGTGAATCTGCTGCGCACACAGATCACTGCCTATCGCATGCTGGCACGCAACAAGCCAATTTCCATGCAGATGCAGCAGGCGCTGCAGATGGCACAACAACAGCAGCAGCAACAGCAGCAACAACAACAGCAACAGCAGCAGCAACAGCAACAACAACAGCCACCCCTTCAGCCACCACCGGAGCAGCTGCAGCATCAGCAGCACAATGGTGGCAAACCGTTAGCCATGGGCGCTTCTGGCGGTCAGCCGCTGATACCGGTTACGCCCATGCAGGTGCAGGGCGTGCGTCCCGCGGCGCCAGGTCTGCCCGGTAGTCAGGTTGCGCCGCCGGGTCCGCCACGACCGGGCGCACCGCCCGGACAGCAACAGCCGATGCCCAAACCGAACCGCGTCACCACCGTGGCCAAGCCGGTGGGTCTCGATCCCATAACGCTGCTGCAGGAGCGCGAGAATCGCATTGCTGCACGCATTTCGCTGCGCATGCAGGAACTGCAACGGCTGCCGGCCACAATGTCGGAGGATCTGCGCCTGCAGGCGGCCATCGAGTTGCGTGCGCTGCGCGTCTTGAATTTCCAGCGCCAGCTGCGCATGGAGATCGTGCAGTGCACACGCCGCGACACAACGCTGGAGACGGCCATCAACATGAAGTTCTACAAGCGCACCAAGCGCCAAGGACTGCGAGAGGCGCGCGCCACCGAGAAGCTGGAGAAACAACAAAAACTTGAGGCAGAACGCAAACGCAGACAGAAGCATCTGGAGTTCCTGTCGGCAGTGCTGCAGCATGGCAAGGATTTGCGCGACTATCATCGCAACAACAAGGTGGGTACCATATTATTTAGCACAACAATTATCCCCTAATTAAATCTGAATGTCCACGAAACAGGCTCAATTGGCGCGCATGAACAAGTCGGTGATGAATTACCATGCGAATGCGGAACGTGAACAGAAGAAGGAGCAGGAGCGCATCGAGAAGGAGCGTATGCGTCGCTTGATGGCCGAGGATGAGGAGGGCTACCGCAAGCTGATCGATCAAAAGAAGGACAAGCGGTTGGCATTCTTGCTGTCTCAAACAGACGAGTACATTAGCAATCTAACACAGATGGTGAAGCAGCACAAGGACGATCAGATGAAGAAGAAGGAGGAGGAGGGCAAACGTCTGCAGCAGTACAAAAAGGAGCTGCTCATGAGCGGCGAATACGTCAACGTTGATGAGAGCAGCATTGCGGCCGATATGCGCGTCCACGTGATCGAGCAATGCAGCGGCAAGAAGCTAACCGGTGATGATGCACCGATGCTAAAGCATTTACATCGCTGGCTGAATATGCATCCCGGTTGGGATTGGATAGACGACGACGAGGACGATAATGATGAGTCGCCGGAGAAGAGGAAACCAAAGCCCGAGGAACAGCCACAATTGGAGCGCAATTCCACCGCCGAGGGATCTGAAGACACAACAGACAAATCAGCGCAGCCAGGCAATCCCGAGGCCAACGATCTGATTAACCAGGTCAAGGTCGAGGACGATGAGTATCGCACCGAGGAGCAAACGTATTATAGCATTGCGCACACCGTGCACGAGAAAGTCACCGAGCAGGCGAGCATTATGGTCAATGGCCAGCTGAAGGAGTACCAGTTGAAGGGTCTCGAATGGCTCGTCTCGCTGTACAACAACAATTTGAATGGCATTTTGGCCGATGAGATGGGTCTGGGCAAGACCATACAAACCATTTCGCTGGTCACCTATCTGATGGATCGCAAGAAGGTGATGGGCCCGTATTTGATCATCGTACCGCTCTCCACGCTGCCCAACTGGGTGCTGGAGTTCGAGAAATGGGCACCCGCTGTGGGCGTTGTCAGCTACAAGGGCAGTCCACAGGGTCGTCGCTTGCTTCAGAATCAAATGCGCGCCACCAAATTCAATGTGCTGCTAACCACGTACGAGTATGTGATCAAGGACAAGGCGGTGCTGGCCAAGATACAGTGGAAGTACATGATCATCGATGAGGGCCATCGCATGAAGAATCACCATTGCAAACTGACGCAGGTGCTCAACACCCATTATATAGCGCCTTATCGGCTGCTGCTCACCGGCACACCGCTCCAGAATAAGCTGCCCGAACTGTGGGCGCTGCTAAACTTTTTGCTACCTTCCATATTCAAGTCTTGCTCCACGTTTGAGCAGTGGTTCAATGCGCCGTTCGCCACCACCGGCGAGAAGGTGGAACTGAACGAGGAGGAGACCATTCTGATTATTCGACGTTTGCACAAGGTGTTGCGTCCGTTCCTGTTGCGTCGCCTCAAAAAGGAGGTGGAACATCAGCTGCCCGACAAGGTCGAGTACATTATCAAGTGCGACATGTCCGCACTGCAGCGCGTCCTCTACAAGCACATGCAGAGCAAGGGCGTCCTGCTCACCGATGGCTCCGAGAAGGGCAAACATGGCAAGGGCGGCGCCAAGGCTCTCATGAACACCATCGTCCAGCTGCGCAAGCTATGCAATCATCCATTCATGTTCCAGCATATCGAGGAGAAGTACTGCGATCACACTGGCGGACATGGCGTTGTTTCCGGTAAATACTGCAGGATTTGCAATATCTAGTTCGGTTTTTGAAATACATCATTGTTTCTTTTGCAGGGCCCGATCTGTATCGTGTGTCGGGTAAATTTGAGCTGCTGGATCGCATCCTGCCCAAACTGAAGGCTACCAATCATCGCGTGCTGCTCTTCTGTCAGATGACCCAGTGCATGACCATTATTGAGGATTACCTAAGTTGGCGTCAGTTTGGCTATTTGCGCCTCGATGGCACCACCAAGGCCGAGGATCGTGGCGAGCTGCTGCGCAAATTTAATGCCAAGGGCTCCGATTATTTCGTCTTCTTGCTGTCCACACGCGCCGGTGGTCTCGGCTTGAATTTGCAGACAGCCGACACAGTGGTCATCTTCGATTCTGATTGGAATCCGCACCAGGATCTGCAGGCCCAGGATCGTGCGCATCGTATCGGACAGCGCAATGAGGTGCGTGTGTTGCGTCTAATGACGGTCAATTCGGTGGAGGAGCGCATTTTGGCCGCGGCACGGTACAAGCTGAATATGGACGAGAAGGTCATCCAGGCTGGCATGTTCGATCAGAAGTCCACGGGCAGCGAGCGTCAGCAGTTCCTGCAAACGATTTTGCACCAGGACGACAACGAAGAGGAGGAGGAGAACGAAGTGCCCGACGATGAGATGATAAACATGATGATAGCGCGCAGCGAAGAAGAAATTGAAATCTTCAAAAAAATGGATATCGAACGTAAGAAAGAGGACGAAGATATCCATCCGGGCAGAGAGCGTCTAATCGATGAGTCCGAGCTGCCCGACTGGCTAACTAAAGACGATGACGAGGTGGAGCGTTTCCACTACCAATACGATGAGGACACCATATTGGGTAAGTCGTAATTTTGATTCTTATAGGCTTCCATAAACTTATCCTTTCGATGGACTTTCAGGTCGTGGCTCACGCCAGCGCAAGGAGGTGGACTACACGGACAGCCTGACCGAAAAGGAGTGGCTCAAGGCCATCGATGATGGCGCCGAGTTCGACGAAGAGGAGGAGGAGGATAACGACTCCAAGCGCAAGCGGCGCAAGCGCAAGAATCGCAAAGACGAGTCGGATGATGATTCGCTCATACTGAAGCGCAGACGCCGCCAGAATTTGGACAAACGCTCCAAGAAGCAAATGCACAAGATCATGAGCGCTGTTATCAAGCACACACAGGACGGTCGCATGCTGTCCGAGCCGTTTATGAAGCTGCCCTCGCGCCAACGTTTGCCCGATTATTATGATATTATCAAACGGCCGGTGGACATTAAGAAAATACTGCAGCGGATCGAGGACTGCAAATATGCGGATCTAAATGAGCTCGAAAAGGACTTTATGCAGCTCTGTCAGAATGCGCAAATCTACAACGAGGAGGCGTCGCTCATTTATCTGGATTCCATAGCGTTACAAAAGGTGTTCGCTGCCGCCAGGCAAAGAGTTACAGCGGCTGCGGATGCGGCTGCTGTGGCCGCTGGCGACAACACGGGCGATGCTCAGGGCAATGGCGGCGGCGGCGGTGGCTCCGACAATTCGGACAACGATGATGATGACGGTGATGATAATTCGGATGATGAGGAAATAGCCACCACTTCAGCGGCGGCTGTGAAAATGAAGCTAAAACTTAACAAATCCTTGGCCAGTGCACCGGCCACGCCCACACAATCCTCAGCAGCTGCCTCGGTGGCTAACAGTGGCGCAGCCACCACATCCAAGAAGCAAACTCGTCGCAAGCGCTCCCAAAAGAAATACACCATATCGGATGATGATGACGATGACATGGACTAGCTACCATTGGGCGTCATCTTCAAGCGAGCCACTTTGGATGCGTCGAACGGTGCCGAATTCAACTAACATTTAGTTTACTTTAAGTTTTCTTAGCTACCCGGATTCAGTTTCCAAACCAACCCAACCATCCCAGCACTTTCCCCGAGATCCCAGCAGCATTGCAATAATGAAACTTTCTTCAGTTTTTTCGCACATATATACAAAACACAATGATATATACATATATATTTAAAGCAAATACTTTTTAAATAAATCTACAGTCTGTCTAAACATAAACCAGACTGTCTTTATAGAAAACAACAAGACAAAGGACATTGCTTTTAATGGAATCGACAAATCATATAAAAAAGGACATTTGTTGTACCCCTTAAATATATAACTTTTTAAAGTACATTGCTTTTTTTTTTATAAATGCAAAGAACGCAAGAATTAGTGCCTACAGCAATTTATGAAAGTATTCATCACAAAACTCGTGTATGGATGCGGCATATTCCTCATCGCCGCTTTCACTGCGCCGTAGCGGTATTTTATGTGCGTTCGCATATAGATCCTCATCGATGTTGACATCATCGCTCTCTGAAACAATAAAATATGAAACACGTTAAATGTACTCAATTTGACTGGGAGCAATACCTCGCGAAAATTTTATCTCGTAATTAGCTCTAGATAAAGACTAGCGTATTGAAAGCTCAGTATTTAATTGCTTTATGAAGATGCGTACTTGACAGAAGTTTCTGGAAACAATTTCGTTACAATTACATTTGTTATTAATCACAAAACTTTCCTTATACAAACTTTTATTGTCGCGAAAAGGTCATAAATACGTAAATTAATTATGCCTAATACTGACAGATATTTAAACAAATTCGCCTTAAAAATTCTAAACGAAATTTTATTATATTTGAATTAATTTGATTTTAATTTTAATTTGAAATTTAATGCAGATAATGAGGGAACTTAAATATAATATATTTATGCCTCGCTTATCGCGAGCTAAACCAAACAAAATCACGAAAGATAAGGCAAACTATATTGCTTGTTAAACAAATCTAAATTCAGCATACTTACAAATTTATCACAATATTTACTTTTATTCAAGTAAAATTATAGATTTATAATTTATAATCATGTTTAAAATGCTCGCAAAAGCACAGTAACATTGATGCAAATGCTTGCAGCAGCAGTGACCTGCACAATTGTTTAATCCACTCACCTCTGTATTTTTGCTTCCTTCGCAAACGTAGCTTGGAGCTCGATATCACCGCCTCATCGCCCAAGTCCAGCTCGAGGTCTCTGGAGGATCTGGAATAGCGCACGGGCGGCGCCAGAAACCAGTACGATTTCATGATGCCCTGCAAGCCGGGCATTTGACGCAGTTCGTCGAGTTTTTGTGGGTGGGTCGCCAGCGATTCAAATGCTCTCAGCTGCAGTGTAGCCGGCTGCGATGTGGAGTTAATCAGCCGTATGACAGACTTTGCAGCCGTAGAACACACCATTGGATAGATTTTGACATGCGGATCTGTTGGAATATTCGTGTAGGCAACGCCCAGCGAGCGACGATTCAAATAGAACTCCAAACGGCCACGTGTGCGATCCAGATAGATGCCCACCAGGCAGCCCTGGGAGAACTTTTGGCCATAGGGCAACTGTTCGCCACAGTGCTGAATTTTGCCATTATAGGAATAGCCCCAGGATTGGGCATTCGTGCCCAGTGCCGAGACAAAATGGAATTTAAATTGCTCCAGATGAACGCTATCAGTGCCTATGCCAAACATCTAGAAAAGATTACGAGTTTGGAAGAGATGTTGTAAATAGGTTTACATTGACCTTTTGTAAATGAGCGGATTTGATGAGGAAGAGGAGGAGAATTGGCCAGCTTATCAGTTTAGCTCACTCAGTTACTCCGATTTCCTCATGCCGCGACAGACAGACAGACAGACTAAGACTCTTATCTACCGAGGGTCGCTTATCTCGCCGACTATTTTAATCCGACTATTTTAATATGGAATGCAGTTGCTGGGCCAGAACTTACCACATCTGTGCCGGAGAGCGCTGTCACGACGCGCATTTCCCAGAAGTGCACTTTGTCCTGCTGGAGCGGTTGCTCGCCACGCACAATGGCCGTGCCCTGGCTGTATGTGGGATGGAATATGATGTCTCTGCCGATGATTTGGGCGTCGGCGTCATCACCTTGATGCCAGTGCCATTGCAGGCCATTGCCGGTGTCTTCGCCGCAACGGCACTTAACCAGATCTGGTATGTGTCCTTTGTGGTTGGCCACATCGATGCTGCTAGGAAAAGAACAATCGCAGAAGCCGGGACAGCGCAGATCCTGATCTGTATTTAGCAGCGCCATTATTCTGATATGTATATACGTTTATGTTTACTTGGTCTGGTTACGCTCCACTCGCTTTCGGGGTCGCAATGCAACTGATTTGCTTATCGATTTACCGCTCAATATATTACAATTACAGGAGAGCGCTCGGTTTGTTTACATTTACTTTACAATGGGTGCGGTGTGACCGAAACCTAATTATTTAAGTGTTGGGCAAAGCACTTAAAGTGTGCATCGATAGAGAAATATCGATGTAAAACATATCGACGAAAACGCATCCGTGTCTCGCCGCCAGCCAGAAAACATCGGAAAGAAAGTATATATTTACCGCGTTTAATTGCAAAAATAAGTTACTGTAGCACTAAAAACATTAACAAAACTGTAAACAAATATGGCGGATGCCGCAGCACGTCAATTGCAGTACGAGTATAAGGCGGTAAGTACTTTACAAGTCTTTAGAAAAAGTACCGACACATGCGGTAAACGTTTACCGAAAGTGTTTGTTGATTTTTTTTAATAATTTTTTTTCGTTTGTAGAACTCGAATCTTGTGCTGCAAGCTGATGTTCGTCTTATCGAGCGTCCGCGCCGCGATGAAGCCACCGGCGAGGTGTGCACACTGGTGGGCAAATTGGATGGCACCCGCATGGGGGATCGCTATCAACGCACAAAGCCGGAGAAAACGGAGGAGCGTAAGGCGAAGCGTCAGAAGCGTGATGAGGCCCAGTACGATTTTGAGCGCATGAAAGGTGCCACTCTGCTCTCGGAGGGTATCGATGAAATGGTGGGCATTGTCTATCGCCCCAAAACGCAGGAGACGCGTCAGACCTACGAGGTGTTACTTAGCTTCATACAAGAGGCTCTCGGTGATCAGCCGCGCGATATTTTGTGCGGTGCTGCCGATGAAATTCTGGCTGTGCTCAAGAACGAACGTCTCAAGGATCGCGAACGCAAACGGGAAGTGGATAGTTTGCTCGGCGAGGTGACAGACGAACGTTTCGCCCTGCTCGTTAATCTGGGCAAGAAGATCACCGATTTTGGATGCGATGCTGTGAATGCGCTCACGGCAGCCACTAACAATGAGGAGCAAATTGACGATACCTACGGCATCAATGTGCAGTTTGAGGAGTCCGAAGAGGAGAGTGACAATGACATGTACGGCGAAATACGCGACGATGATGCCCAAGACGAAGGCGAGGAGGCTCGCATCGATCATACGCTGCACGCCGAGAACGTAAGTAATATTCACTTCACTTCAATGCTTAATACTTATCTAAAACTTAATTTACAGCTGGCTAGCGAGGAGGCGGCGAGTAATGTGAAAAAGGATCGGTTGCTTCATCCGCTGGACATTGATGCCTACTGGCTGCAACGCTGTCTCAGCAAGTACTACAAGGATGCGATGGTCTCGCAGAGCAAAGCAGCCGATGTGCTCAAGATACTAAAGGATGCCGCCGATGAGCGCGACTGCGAGAATCAGCTTGTATTGCTGCTGGGCTACGACTGCTTTGACTTTATTAAGCAGCTGAAGCTGAATCGACAGATGATACTATATTGTACCATGCTGGCGTCCGCACAAACGGACAGCGAGCGGCAGCGTATACGCGAGAAGATGCGTGGCAATGCAGCGCTGGCCAAGATACTGCGTCAACTGGACACGGGTAAGGCCGATGAGCAGGATGAATCGGATGCGCTGGCCAACAAGCGTGGCAAGGGCGATGCCGACGATGGCGGTGCAGCGGCTGCTGGTCAAGTGGCCGGCGTGCGTCAACTGCTTGAACTGGACGAGCTAGCCTTTACCCAGGGCTCGCATTTCATGGCCAACAAACGCTGCCAGCTGCCTGATGGTAGTTACCGCAAGCAGCGCAAGGGTTACGAAGAGGTGCATGTGCCCGCCCTGAAACAGGTGCCCTTCGATACGAACGAGGAGCTGCAACCAATTGACAAGCTGCCCAAGTATGTGCAGCCCGTTTTCGATGGCTTCAAGACACTGAATCGCATTCAGAGTCGCCTCTATAAAGCCGCCCTGGACAGCGATGAGAATATGCTGCTGTGCGCGCCAACTGGTGCTGGTAAAACGAATGTCGCCCTGCTCACCATGATGCGAGAGATTGGCAAGCACATCAACGAGGACGGTACCATAAATGCCCAAGATTTCAAGATCATCTATGTGGCGCCCATGAAATCGCTAGTACAGGAAATGGTCGGTAACTTTGGGCGTCGTCTGGCCTGCTACAATCTCACCGTCTCCGAGCTGACAGGTGATCATCAGTTGACGCGCGAGCAAATTGCTGCGACTCAGGTGATTGTCTGCACGCCGGAGAAGTGGGATATTATAACGCGCAAGGGTGGCGAACGCACATTTGTCAGCCTGGTGCGACTGGTGATTATCGATGAGATCCATCTGCTGCACGACGAACGTGGACCAGTGCTGGAGGCGCTGGTGGCGCGTACCATACGTAATATTGAGACCACCCAGGAGGATGTACGTTTGGTGGGTTTGTCTGCCACATTACCAAACTACCAGGACGTGGCCACATTTCTGCGCGTCAAACCGGACAAGGGACTCTTCTACTTTGACAACAGCTATCGTCCAGTGGCACTGGAACAGCAGTACATTGGCGTCACGGAGAAGAAGGCGCTAAAACGTTTCCAGGTTCGTGTCTTTATCCCATTTTCTAGTTAATTGTTTAGGGTATTTTCATTTCTTTGCAATATAGTTAATAATAAATGTAAATTATTTCATTTCCATTGCAGGTGATGAACGAAATTGTCTATGAGAAAACAATGGAGCATGCTGGTCGCAATCAGGTGCTGGTCTTTGTGCATTCGCGCAAGGAGACGGGCAAAACAGCGCGCGCAGTGCGTGACATGTGCCTGGAGCAGGACACGCTGGGCAGCTTTCTGCGCGAGGGCTCAGCCAGCATGGAAGTGTTGCGCACCGAAGCCGAGCAGGTGAAGAATACGGAGCTAAAGGAACTGCTGCCCTACGGCTTTGCCATACATCATGCTGGCATGACGCGCGTGGATCGTACGCTGGTGGAAGATCTATTTGCCGATCGGCATATTCAGGTGCTGGTATCGACAGCCACGTTGGCCTGGGGTGTCAATTTGCCCGCGCACACGGTCATCATCAAGGGCACACAAGTCTACAATCCGGAGAAGGGTCGCTGGGTCGAGCTGAGCGCATTGGATGTGCTGCAGATGTTGGGACGTGCAGGTCGTCCCCAGTACGATACCAAGGGCGAGGGCATACTCATCACGAATCACAGCGAGCTGCAGTTTTATCTGTCGCTGCTCAACCAACAGCTGCCCATTGAGTCGCAGTTCGTCTCCAAGCTGCCGGACATGCTTAATGCCGAGATTGTCCTGGGCACTGTGCAGCATCTACAGGATGCGGTCAACTGGCTGGGCTACACCTACCTCTACATCCGCATGTTGCGCAATCCGACATTGTATGGCGTGTCGCATGATGCGATCAAAGCGGATCCGCTGCTGGAGCAGCATCGTGCAGATCTGCTGCACACGGCCGCCTGTTGCCTGGAGCGCAGTGGACTTATCAAGTACGAGCGTAAGACGGGCCACTTCCAGGTTACCGATTTGGGACGCATTGCATCGCACTATTATCTCACACACGAGACAATGTTGACCTACAATCAATTGCTGAAGCAAACTCTGAGTGAAATTGAGCTATTTCGCGTATTCTCGCTCTCCTCGGAGTTCCGTCACATCTCTGTGCGCGAGGAGGAGAAACTAGAGCTGCAGAAGCTGATGGAGCGTGTGCCCATACCCATCAAGGAGTCCATTGAGGAGCACAGCGCCAAGGTGAATGTGCTGCTGCAAGCCTACATCTCGCAGCTGAAGCTGGAGGGCTTTGCCTTAATGTCCGACATGGTGTTCATCACACAATCCGCAGCGCGTCTTATGCGTGCCATCTTCGAGATTGTGCTGACTCGCGGCTGGGCACAGCTGGCGGATAAAACGCTGACCCTTTGCAAGATGATTGATCGGCGTATGTGGCAATCGATGACGCCGTTGCGTCAATTCAAGAAAATGCCCGATGAAATTGCCAAAAAGCTGGAGAAGAAACACTTTCCCTGGGCGCGCCTCTACGATCTGGAGCCCCATGAGCTGGGCGAACTGATACGTGTGCCCAAGCTGGGCAAGACCATACACAAATTCGTGCATCAGTTTCCCAAACTGGAGCTATCCACACACATCCAGCCCATAACGAGATCAACGCTGCGCGTGGAGCTGACAATTACGCCCGACTTTCAATGGGATGAGAAGGTGCACGGTCAGTCGGAGGGTTTCTGGGTGTTGATTGAGGATGTCGACTCGGAACTGATACTGCATCATGAGTTCTTCTTGCTCAAGCAGAAGTATGCCCAGGACGAGCATCAGCTAAAGTTCTTTGTGCCCGTTTTTGAGCCGCTGCCGCCGCAATATTTTCTGCGCATTGTCTCAGATCGCTGGATAGGCGCCGAGACGCAGCTGCCCGTATCCTTTAGACATCTCATACTGCCCGAGAAAAATATGCCACCCACGGAATTGTTGGACTTACAGCCGCTGCCCATCAGCGCACTGCGTCAGCCCAAATTTGAAGCATTCTACTCGCAGCGTTTCCCACAGTTCAATCCCATACAGACGCAGGTCTTCAATGCGGTCTACAACAGCGATGAGAATGTGTTTGTGGGCGCACCCACGGGCTCTGGCAAAATGACAATTGCGGAGTTTGCCATTATGCGCTTGTTTAGCCAAAGCAGCGATGGGCGTTGCGTCTATCTGGTGTCCCAAGAGGCGCTCGCCGATCTGGTCTTTGCCGACTGGCATGCCAAGTTTGGCGCTCTGGATATTAAAGTGGTCAAGTTGACTGGCGAAACGGGCACAGATTTGAAGCTAATTGCCAAGGGACAGCTGGTGATAACCACCGCGGATAAATGGGATGTGCTGTCGCGTCGCTGGAAACAGCGCAAGAATGTGCAGCAGATCAATCTGTTCATTGTCGACGAGCTGCAGCTGGTTGGTGGCGAGGAGGGCCCGGTCATGGAGATTGTCTGCTCCCGCATGCGTTACATAAGCTCACAAATTGAGAAACAGATACGCATCGTGGCTCTGTCCGCATCGCTGACAGATGCCCGTGACGTGGCCCAGTGGCTGGGCTGCAATCCAAATGCCACATTCAACTTTCATCCAAGCGTACGGCCCATACCACTGGAGCTGCACATACAGGGATTCAATGTTACCCACAATGCCACACGCATTGCGACCATGTCCAAGCCCGTCTACAATGCGATACTCAAGTACAGCCCGGACAAGCCGGTCATTGTGTTTGTTTCGTCGCGTAAACAGGCGCGCCTCGCGGCCATTGATATACTGACGTATGCCGCCTCGGATATGCAGCAGAATCGCTTCTTCCATGCCGAGGAGGACGACATACAGCCCTTCCTTGAACGCATGTCGGACAAAACGCTCAAAGAGACGCTCGCACAGGGCGTTGCCTACTTGCATGAGGGCTTGTCGGCATCCGATCATCGTCTGGTCGAGCAGCTCTTTGATTCGGGCGCTGTGCAGGTGGCGGTTGTCTCCCGGGATCTGTGCTGGGGCATGAGCATCTCGGCGCACCTTGTCATTATCATGGACACACAATTCTACAATGGTAAGAACCATTCGTATGAGGACTATCCCATTACGGATGTGCTGCAAATGATTGGACGCGCCAATAGGCCCAACGACGATGCGGATGCCAAGTGTGTGCTGATGTGTCAGAGCTCCAAGAAGGATTTCTTCAAGAAATTCATCAACGAGCCGTTGCCCATCGAAAGTCATTTGGATCATCGAATGCACGATCATTTCAATGCCGAGGTGGTCACCAAAACCATTGAGAACAAACAGGACGCCGTCGATTATTTGACATGGACATTCCTCTATCGCCGACTAACCCAGAATCCCAACTACTACAATCTGCAGGGCGTCACCCATCGACATTTGTCTGATCATCTGTCGGAGCTGGTGGAGAATACGCTCAGCGATCTGGAGCAGTCCAAGTGTATAAGCGTTGAGGATGATATGGACACATTGCCCCTGAATTTGGGCATGATTGCCGCCTACTACTATATCAACTACACGACTATCGGTAGGTTCCAGTCTGCAAATTCTGATTCTAATTGCTAATTCAATCCTATCTAATGCCAACAAAATTTCCTGCAGAGCTCTTCAGTTTGTCGTTAAATAGCAAAACCAAAGTTCGCGGTCTGTTGGAGATTATCTCTTCGGCAGCGGAGTATGAGGATGTTGTGGTGAGGCATCACGAGGAGCAGGTCCTGCGCACGCTTTCGCAGCGGTTGCCCAATAAACTAACTGGTCCCAATGAATCGGCGCCCAAGTAAATATTTAAATTTACCCTATCTGTTATATTTCTAAAAAACCTTCAATTAATTTTTAGATTTAATGATCCTCACATTAAAACGAACTTGATGCTTCAGGCGCACCTGTCGCGTTTGCAGCTCGGCCCAGAGCTACAGGGCGATACGGAGCAGATTCTCAGCAAGGCCGTACGCCTGATTCAGGCCTGTGTGGATGTGCTGAGCTCCAATGGCTGGCTATCGCCGGCTGTTGCTGCCATGGAACTGGCACAGATGGTTACTCAGGCCATGTGGAGCAAGGACTCGTATCTGCGGCAGCTGCCACATTTCAATGCAGAGATCATAAAGCGCTGCACAGAAAAGGCAATGATTACTTACTTAATTAGTGTTGGGCTTAGCTTATAGATATTATCTTTAATTCGCAGAAAATCGAAACTGTTTTCGATATAATGGAGCTGGAAGATGAGGATCGCACGCGCCTGCTGCAGCTGTCCGATGCACAAATGGCTGATGTGGCTCGTTTCTGCAATCGTTATCCCAACATCGAGCTCAATTATGAGGTGGTTGACAAAGACCGCATCAATTCTGGTTCCACGGTGAACGTGGTGGTCCAGCTGGAGCGTGAAGATGAGGTCACCGGACCTGTTATAGCGCCATTCTTCCCCCAGAAACGTGAGGAGGGTTGGTGGGTGGTCATTGGTGATCCCAAGACCAATTCATTGCTCTCCATCAAACGCCTCACTCTGCAGCAAAAGGCTAGGGTCAAACTTGATTTTGTGGCGCCCAGTCCAGGCAAGCATGATTATACACTATACTATATGAGCGATTCCTATTTGGGCTGCGATCAGGAATACGCATTCTCCATTGAAGTGGGCGATTTTCAATCGGAGAGCGAAAGCGAATCCGATTAAGTCTAAAGCAATAGCCACAACAAACCAATACAACAAATTAAATACACACATAAATTTGATCAAAATGACGAATGTTCGATATATTTCGAAGAATACAGAGACTGGTTAAAAGTGGGAGAAGTAAATCAGCTCAGTATATTGTACTGGTTTTTGATTACTTTTGTTGTGGCAATTCTTATTTTATATATGCAACAATATTATGGATAAGCTTAAGTGTCATGTCAGCATATTTGTATGAAGAGAAATCACCTGAATTTTATTCAAATTCAACTATAAATATTTGCACAACTTTCTTCCCAGCTTTGAATACCTTGTTTTCATTAATATTTGTGACTTTAACGACTCACAGAAACCGCACCGCCGCGGCTGCTGCCAGTGTTGCCAAATCCGCTATTGGCGAAATTATTTGTGTTGGCAAAACTGATGGTTTGGCCGTTGGGCAGTTTGTAGACTTGACTGATTGAAGCGCCGGCAGAGTTGCTGTTTCCGAACGGATTGAAGTTTTGCGATTGGGTTGCAGTGCTGGCGGAGGAGGCGCCAAATGAACCGTTAGCACTTTGCGATTGGAAACCTTGGGCCTGTGCATTGGCCGCCGATGAGCCGGCATTGAAACCATCGTTGTAGTTGTTGTTCGCCGCACCATTCGCAGCCGTCTGCTCCTGGTTGTAGCCATTGGGTCCCAACGGACCGAATGGATCCAGGTACACATTGGCATCGGCATTGCCGCCATCGGGACCAGCGCCCACATTAACGCCGCCTCGGATGCCACCGGCCTGGGAATCCACTTGTGCATTGCTGCCAAATCTTTCATGTCCTCTACGCTTCACACGCTTGTGCACCGCATAGATCTCATGCAGCGTTTCATCGAGTGCGGACCGAACGCGTCGGACATTCTGACGTGCTTTGGGCTTTATGTGCAGATTAGACTCTAAGATCACCTCCTCGATGGTGGCGCCTTTGGCAGCTGTTCAAAATCAATTCAATCAGAACCATTATTCAATTAAATTCGATTATTGTCCGATACTTACGCAATCCCTCCTGAACCTGCTTTTCATTGCGTTGCCTCAGCTGCGGCGCCGCTGAAGCTGCTGATAGGCAGAAGGCAGCTAAGATTAGCATATAAATTGACAAATTCATTGTGAGTGAACACGGTGATAGTTCCCGGGCACGTCCGACAGCTACGCAGCGCCAAAGACGACTGTTGGAAGCTGCGCGCGGCGTTTGCGGTGTATTTAACTGAAACTCTCACTTTTCAAACGCCAGGGGGCGCCCCCTATTGGTTGGAAGTGCTAATTACGCTTATAAATATTTAAATGTTTTAACTCTAGCTGTCTGGGCTTATGATAATCGTTTATTTTTTTGGCATATGTAACAAAACAAAAGACAAAAGACTTAAATAATTTTTTTTTGAATAATTAGGCAAAGCAAAAATACAAAAACAAGTCTACAAAAGCCGTAACCGGTTCTCGTTTTCTCAAAGCTCATGCAGGAACTAGTTTGATTTCGTTGCTGTTGTTTTTGGTTTGTTGGCTTATTGGATTTCCTTTTCGGGAACAGATGATGCCCAGAACTTGTATGTCTACATTAGTGTGTGTGTATGTTAGTGTGGGTTGGGGGCGACGAAAGGTTTAGGCGGTGCAACCCAGTGAACTTTTTACTGCGACTGCCCAGAAGTTAATGCATGGTTTCAGCTTAAAACAGGTAAGAGTGCTTTAGTCGCGAGTGCCCGACTGGAGGAGACTCTGGTGTCCAAGAATTGATATATTCTGGATCTGTGTCTCCAGCTCTTAGTCTGTCTGCTTAAAAAAAACCAACAAATGAAAATTGATATACCTTTAAATTATGATTAGTAGTATTACTGCCCATGACTGATTTAATGATAAAATTAAAATTTAATAAAAAATTGAATTTTCTTATTTTTTTTTAATTTAATTACACATTAAGTAAATTTTTAGTTTCTTAAAAAAAAGACACAGATAATTAAAAGACACAAATTCAATGTATCGAGCGAATTTAAGTGAACAATAACAAAATTTCTTTGCTGAGATCGCTTAATGATATAAAAATATGCTTGCCACACGCGTGTTTGTGTGTGCAAATGGAATATGCTCATACATAATGAACGATGTGTATTTGTTAGAAACAAAGTATAATGTAAATTTCTTAGCTACAACATGAGATTCGGCATGAGGCGCTTGAATGGTTTGTTTGTTGATTGTTTCGAGTTCTGAAAATGTATGCGAGTGTTCATCTTAACGCTACAATGATGATAAGTACGACAAAAATGCGCTTCTATGCTTAAGTTTATGCATTAGGTAAAGGAAACAACAAAACTGAGCACTGTTTGCTATACTTAAGTATTTAGATTCTAATTAGTTGAATGTAGCTGATTCACGTTAAATTCCTATTCGATACCATGCGCAAAGATCATAACTAGGCCAGGCTCGACCATTACATCCTCAGTCATGTGCACGTTGTCACAGCTCAGCACAAGCACCGCCTGTTTGCCTGCAACAACAAAGCCTTCGATTAGTTAGAGGAGCTGCTTCCGATGATCTGATGTTTACCGAAAACTCACCTGGTATACGGCGGCAAATGTAATTATCGTAAATCCGTCTATTATTCTGACGCGTTTCGAGAGAGCTAAGACCGCGGGGCCAGCGCCGTTCGTGGCAGTTCTCCATCAGGCTATCCAGTATGTGTGGCGGGCAACCAGACTCCGAGAGGGCGCGCTTGATCATAAGCTGCAACCAAATTGGTAAGAAGGATTTTTTAGTTAGCTTCTGATGCTGCTCACCTGTAGTGCATCATCGGGCGTGGAGATCATACCGCCCCAGCGTGTAACACGCGCTCTGGCCAAAGCGCTGCTCCAACGTATCACCTCGTCGCGTTCCATTTGATCGGCTATGGCTCGCATCGCAGGATTTGAGACGCGCATGGCACGCATAAAATCTTTGAATAGTTGCAGCTCACGCTTTAGCTCATTGATGGTCAGCTGCTGATCGGTGATCTCCGTTTTCAGTTGACCGATTTGATCAGTTTGTTTGACAATTAATGCGCGCAGCTCACGCACGCAATTATGATCCTTTAATTCATCCTTGGGTATGTCAAAGCCACAGCCTTTTTCACACGGAAAAGGACGCTTTGGATTGTGGACACACTCTTCCAAATGTGAGTTGTACGCATCCAATTTGAGCACCGCTGTGCAGCCATAGGGCGCATTGTCACAAGTAATTGACAGCCTATAAAAGTGATGCACTATAAAGTATTTACAAGCACAGGTGTGGGCGCAACTTACCTGGACAACAAGTTGCGCAATATGCGCGGCACAGCTCGCAGATTTGCGGTAGTTAGTGCATTGCGATCGACTGGACATGTGGGCTGGCGTGTTAGCCATTCGTTAATGCAGCCACGACAGAAGGCGTGTTCGCACATGACCGCCTATTGAAATAATAAAAACCCATTACATGAAAAAATGTTTCAAAGTGCGGTGTTTGTTTTTGTTGTCAAACCTGCAACGGATCCTCGAGCACACCTGAACATATGGGACATGTTAGCTCCTCGTCCACTTCGCCTTGAAAGCGATTGACATCATAGCCCATTGCAATCTTTATTGAATTTCTTAGCTACATTAAAATTTACTCAGTTTAGATTGCAAAATTTTTTTTTTGCTGCTGCGCTTGTGTTGTTTTAGTGCTGGATAATGCACTTAAAGGTTCGCGTAGTGTTGCAAAGTACAAAATATAGCACAGCTTATCGACAGCTAAATACAAAATATGTATTTTTTTAAGATCTAAAATATCGATAAGTTGATGTGACATTTTCTACGAGGCAAATTTAAAAAGTAAAACAACATAACATGTTTATTGAAAATGGTGCTCGACAAACTGGTGCTATGCTGTATTAAATTTAAAACGATGTCTATTTTAATATGATATTCGCTTGGTACAAAATACTGAGCTTGTGCTGGCTTTATTCTAAAGCTATAAAAACTCGTCAAATGGTAGAAAATTACAACTGTAACTAAGAAACTAACACAAAACTAACTACAAACGACAACAACGAACGAATATCCATATATACTGCACAACGTGTACTAAATTTCATTACGATCTTTCCAGCCATACTTTTGTCTTTGTTGTGGTTTCTCTCTGCTATTCGCGTGCTTATTGTTGTCATTAAAATTAGTTGATTTGCTGGGTTTACAATAACATGAACGCTGCTGTGAATCCAGATACGCTTTACAGCCCAGTGTTAGGGTGCCTGTGAATAGCATCTTGGCGGCTGCCTTGCAGCCCTTGGTCACCAGATCGCTGACAATGGACTTCTCATAGCTGTCGCAGTGTTTGTACAGACAGCGCTTGAAGTCCAAATCGCAGAGTTCCTTGTCGCTGTTGCAGGTGTCGTAGCAAATGTCGTGCGCGTTGCAGCATGTCTCCATTTCGGCGGCGGGCAGGTATTCCGTACTGATTCTCAAGCCCAGCGAACCGCAGCCATCGGCGGTGGGCACGTATAACCTATTTTGCACGGCGCGCGGCACTACAACAGTGGAGAAACACGTCAGTATAAGGCTATCCTATTTACATAATAAATATGTGTGTTTGCGTCAAATGCTTACCCCCGCCATCGGGCGCCGCCGGGCACTGAAACACACAGTTTTCCTCGACGGCGGCATCAAATACTTCGTGTACGGTGCGAAACTTGCGCGCAAGTGTGATGAAATTCTTGAAAACGTCACCAAAGATTGCCTCCGCCGCTATTATCGCATCCCGTAGATGCACAATTGTGCTAGATCCGTAGCCGGAATACGCGTATGTTAGAAATGTTAGAAAATAAATAGCCAGCTTCATCCAGGAAAACTGCATGTTCGTATATTTCTGCTGCGTGCGTTTCCGAATTAAGACGACGTACTACGCTCCGCCTGTACTGCGTCTTTACTAGCTATGAATGATGCTTTTCGAATATTTAGATGCTGCAACCAGCTGCGGTTTTAACAGCTGCGATCAGCTGTTTGAGTAAATAATTTGCCGCTCTTACTGCAGGGTCACACTGGAGCTGTGAATAACAACATGCTTGTTGGCTTTGCGTAATTTTGCAAAACATTTAATTTTGGACATTTTGCTGAATTAAACCATGATTTCCTCCTACATGAAACGTGGTCTTCGTGCCTTAACAACAAACTGTGTGCGTCAGTTGGCCAATCAGCCACCTATTATCCCCATAGTCGCCAACGATGCAGACCAACCCGTCCAGCTACCGCCGTATACAGAGGAGCAGCGAAGGCTTATTCTGGACGCCATAAACGAAAACAGTGCTGAGCAACTTCTAAGGTTTTTATTTTGCAATGAAAAGAACTTGATGTACTTTATTGCAAATGTTTGTTTTGGTTTCTTTGTAGTTACGACATAACAAAGGCACGCATCAACAAACTAAACAATTGGAAAGCACGCAATGGGCCGCTGCGTGAGCTGAGCGATATACTCTATGTCGATGGCTTCGGCTTAAAGGTGGCCACCAAGTTCTACAAGAGTCTGCTGGAACCAGCTTTGGCAAATAGCCGCCGGAGCAGCGTCAAAAATCAAAAGGCATCGCGGACAGCGCCATTTATAACGCCCTCTATGGACGAACAGCAGCGTCAGCACATCCAATCCAGTGTGGGTGTGCGTATTGGTGTAACCAGTGTTAGTTGGGCGCGTCTGGAACTGCCGCATACTAAATATTTACCCAGTGTGCTGACCCATTGGCAGCATCACGACATAAACGACAAGAAACTACATTTGGCGGAGCTAGTGCGTCGGTGCCTCTATGTGGCCCATCAAATTCCTCAAGCAGACTGCTATGTCCTGGAGCATCCACAAATGGCGCAGGCCAGCAGCAATCCGGGCAGCATTGACCAGCAAAACGTGAACATTCAAAAGGCCCAGGTTACCGCCATGTTAAGTTACGCTCTGATGGCGCGTCTTTCTGCCGGCGAAACCAAGACAAATCTCTTCTACCTGCGTCGCTTCCTCACGGCTCGGCTGTTCAATCATTTGGTGGGAACGGAGCGCGTTTCTTCGGAGGACACAATTCTTGGCATGATGCGCACATATTACAACATGGAGGAGCAACCGGTTCATGAGGCGCGCACCAATCTACACAATCAAGTGCAATTTCCATCAAATCTACGCACCATGTACGCCCAGGCGGAACGTTATCAACGAGAGCTGCTTGGCCAGGCTTTCCTGCTCAATTTGGCGTTTTTGCGTCTAGTGCTGCTGCAGGATGCGTCGAGCATAGAATGTGTTTCGCGAAGCTCCAAGAAGTTACCCACTGACCAGGAGGTGGAATAATACCTAATAATAGTAAATCGTTATTCAGTTGTGTGTATACAGTAAAAATATACAAAAATGTTTGTAAAAATGTGATAGTTTCTTTTTTTTTTTTTTAAATTATCTTAATAAATATGTTTGTATTAATTTTAATGTAGAGTATGCATGCTTCGCTTAACCAAGTTCAATTTTGTTTTTAGTCTCTTTGATGTTTTGGTATTTACGGCCTGTGGTCACACTGCAGCTTTTAGTTTGATTTTGCTTTTCATTGTGGTCGGATGTGTCGCCGCATTGATGCTTTTATTTATTTATTGCAAGCAAATGTTCGTAAAATTTACAATAGTCTGTGAATGAATTTTGAATTTCTTGGGTTCTTTTGAGTGTTTTAAGTGTATAGCAATTAAAAATTGTCTTAAGCAAGCGTTTCAATTAAAAGTGTTATAAGTTAATTGAATTTAAATAATCTAAACGGAATTCATTATTGATGTAGATTAGGTGCGTCCGCTGTTTATGTTTACAAAAGAACAAGAGCAGCTTCTTGTTGGCGACCCATTTGCACATTTATGTTTATTTATTCATAACATATTCCGGATTCAACCAGTTCGGCGTGTGAAAGTGACAGCGGCAAAACGATGCAAAGTGAAAGAGAAATCCCAATTGGGATATACACACAGTAACTGTTAACGTTTAATATATTTGGGCACATTGTGTGGCCAAAATGACGACGACACTGGCATTAAGCACTGACTACAGCAGCAGCAGTAGCAACAATAACAACAATAATAATAATAATAATAACAACAATAACAATAACAACACATACAGATATGCCAACAACATTAGCATGCACAAATACATCAATCCCATTATGGATGACTCCATACTACATGCCGTCACCGACTCCAAATCCGCCTCCAGCTCAGCTCACGCCTCGCCACAGCTGGTCAAGAGCAACAGCTACAACGGCACAAGCACGCGCTTCACAGTGGAAGTCAACGGCACCGGCGATTTGGACGTCCAAGCGGCTACTGAGCCTGCGAATAATGAGGAGAGTGGCGAATGCGATGCCTTGCTTATAAATCCCAGCGCAGCGCCCAGCAACGCCAGCAATCGACGCAGCAACAATCGCTGCGGCTCCGTCTCCAACTCCGCCTCGTCCTCCTTCCATTTGCGGCGGAACTCCTGCTGGCTGCGTACGCACGCGTTCATTATGCGCAACTGGTACCTCAGCTATCTGGTGCCACTTGCCGTGCTGGGCATGATCCTTGTGGCCGGCTACCTTACGCGCAATTATGCCAAAGCGCTGCTCCTCTGGATCGAGACACAGAATGGTTGGCTGATCTTTGTCATCTACATGGCGCTCTTCACGCTGATCAGCTTCCCCGTCATCGTCGGTTACCTGGTGCTGCTGATAACCGCTGGCTACCTGTTCGGCTGCTGGCGAGGCTGGCTAACGGTTGTGCTGGGCGCCAATCTTGGCATAGCCATTGCTCATGCCACAATACGCAGCTGCAGGCATCGGATATCCGTGCACAAGTAAGTAGCCAACTAAATGATACCCTGTACGGTGTCGATCTTTTATGAATTTTAATTTGATGTATAATCTGTGCCTGATTAGTTAAGAGAGAGGTTGGATTTAGTCATCACCTCAATGGCGGGGATATACGAAAGTTTTAAAATAATACCAATAAAATAATTGTACCCCCTAAAATGGTGCCTTTTATAGTCCATTGGGTTCCAGGTATCTTGTATCAAATAAAGCGCCTTTATTTGTTTTTTGTTTTGATCGAACCCTGAATGGCTTTCTTTATGCTTATAAAAGCATGACTGCAAACATAAAATCAAAATTTGCAGTTGGTTCGGTTTGTTTATAATTTTTAAATTCCATTAACCCCAAAGCTGGTTCGAACATGGTTTATTGCATTCATAATAGCCACATTGATATCCCGAATATGCCTATATCTCCCACAAATGAATAAGGGGGGGTTGCATGATATTTTCACAAAAAAATGAAAAAAAAATTTTTTTCAAAAATTCACATATTTTAAATGCAGAACTAATCTAGATGTCAAAATATGACCAAAATGCCATCAAACATGAAAATCGGTTCAGTTTTGACAAAGTTATGCAAGTTTGAAATATGGGAGCTATGGATCAGAGAGCTTTACTTGTCAAAATTTTTGCCAATTTTGGCATGATTTTTGACAAAAAATTTGACCCTCTCAGAATCGGGTTTAATGTTGATTTTTATGCTAATTATGACTAACACAATCGATTAAAAACAAAAATTCGCAATTTTAAATTTTGAAAAAAAAATTTTTTCGAAAATGAATAAGGGGGGGGTACATGAAATTTTCACAAAAAAAATGAAAAAAATCTTATTTTCAAAAATGCATAAATTTTAAATGCAGAACTAATCTAAATGACAAAACATGACCAAAATGCCATCGAACATGAAAATCGGTTCAGTTTTGACAAAGT